>JAPFBE010000588.1:0-39282 GCA_034336665.1 Luscinia megarhynchos
GGTGTCACGCTGTCACTTTCTGTCACCTCATTGTCCGTCATTGTCCCTCCCTGTCTTTCTGTCACCTTGTGTCCCTCTTTGTCCTCTCTCTGTCCCTTCTCTGTCACTCTGTATCCTCATTGTCCCCTCATTGTCCCTGCCATTTGTCCCCCTTTGTCCCTCCCTGTCCCCTCATTATTCCCTCATTTGTCCCCTCATTTGTCCCTCCCTGTCCCTCATTATCACCTCATTGTCCCCACTCTCTCCCCCTCATTGTCCCCTCATTGTCCCCTTTCTGTCCCCTCATTATCCCCCTCATTATCCCCCCACTGTCCCCGTCCACTCACTACACATACACCACCACGGGCTGCTTGCTGGCGGTGGCCGCTTGTCCCCGCATTGTCCCTTCATTGTCCCCTCCCTGTCCCCCCATTATCCCCCTCATTGTCCCCTCACTGTCCCCCCTGTGTCCCCTCATTCTCCCTCATTGTCCCTTCATTGTGTCCCCTCTCTGTCCCTCCCTGTCCCCCCATTGTCCCTCCCCTGTCTCATTATCCCCTCATTATCCCCTCATTATCCCCTCATTGTCCCCACTCTCTCCCCTCTCTGTCCCTCCCCTGTCCCCCCCCATTGTCCCCCCCGTGTCCCCCCCACTCACGATACACCACCACGGCGCTAAGCTGGCGGTGGCCGGCTAGTCCCGCAGCCAGCGGCGCAGGTGACATCGCCGGGTCTCCATCGCGACACGTTGCTGAGGGTGAAGCCTCTGCCACAGGAGCCCCCGGGCCCGGGGTGGCGACAAGGGACGTCCAGGCGCAGCCCCCGCCTCGCCCCCGGGCACGCGCTGCGGCTGCAGCTGATGGTGGCGGAGCTGCCGAACGGGGAGCGCGGCCACGCGCGGCCACGAGAGCACCGCGAACGAGCCCCTGCGCTGCCTCTGCGGGACCCCCAAAATTGATGGGGACCCCAAATGGGGAGACCCGAAATGGGGATGGGGAGCCCTGAAAATGTGGAATAGAGACTCCCCGAAAATGGGATGGAGAACCCTGAAAATGGGATAGGGATCCCGAAATTGGGATAGGGACCCCCAAAATGGGATAGGAACACCCAAAATGGGGATGGGGACCCCAAAAATGGGATAGGGACCCCGAAAATGGGATGGGGACCACCAAAAAATGGGGAGACCTGATATGGGGGATAGGGACCCCCAAAATGGGATGGGGACCCCCGAAAATGGGATAGGAAACCCTGAATATGGGATGGAGAACCCTGAAAACGGGATAGGGATCCCGAAATTGGGATAGGGACCCCCAAAAATGGGGATAGGAACACCCCAAAATGGATGGGGACCCCAAAATGGGATAGGGACCCCCGAAATTGGGATGGGGAACTCAAAAATGGGATGGGGACCCCCGAAAATGGGATAGGAAACCCTGAATATGGGACAGGGACCCCCCAAAAATGGGATGGGGACACCCGAAATATGGGACAGGGACCCCCGAATTTGGCGGTGACTTCAAGGGAGCCGCTGAACGGGGATGCTGCCACGCCAGGGCGCCACGAGCACCGCGAACGAGCCCTCGCGTCAGCCCCGTGGGACCCCCAAAATTGGGATGGGGAACCCCAAAATGGGGGAGACCCCGAAATGGGATGGGGAGCCCCTAAAATGGGATAGAGAGCCCCGGAAAATGTGGAATAGAGACCCCCAAAAATGGGATGGGGACCCCCCAAAAATGGGATAGGGACCCTGAATATGGGGAGACCCTAAAATGGGATAGGGACCCCCTGAAAATGTGGGATAGGGACCCCCAAAAATGGGATGGGACCCTCTGAAAATGGGATAGAAACCTCTGAAATGTGGGATAGGATCCTGAATTGGGGATGGGGACCCCCAAAAATGGGATGGGGACCCCCAAAATATGGGAAGGGGAATCCTGAATATGGGGAGAGACTGAAATTGGGATGGGGAACCCCTAAAATATGGGATAGGGACCCCCTGAAAATGGGATAGGGACCCCCCAAAATGGGATAGGGACCCCCAAAAATTGGGGAGAACCGAATATGGGACGGGGATACCCGAATATGGGATGGGGACCCCTGAAAATGGGATGGAGAACACTGAAAATGGGATAGGGACCCCAAAAAATGGGACAGGAACTCCTGAATATGGGATGGGACACCCGAAAATGGGACGGGGACCCCCCAAAATGTGATGGGGTCCCCCAAAAATGGGATAGGACCCCCAAAAATGGGATGGAGAACCCTGAAAATGGGATAGGGACCCCCAAAATGTGGGGATAGGGACCCCCCAAAATGTGGGATAGGGACCCCCAAAAAATGGGACAGGAACTCCTGAATATGGGATGGGGACACCCGAAAATGGGATAGGAACACCAGAGAATGGGATGAGGACCCCCAAAATGGGATAGGGACCCCCCAAAAATGGGATAGGAAACCCTGAATATGGGACAGGGACCCCCAAAAATGGGATGGGGAACCCTGAATATGGGGGAGACCCGAAAATGGGATAGGGGAGCCCCCAAAATGTGGGATAGAGACCCCGAAAATGGGATAGGGAACCCTGAATATGGGAGAGACCCCTGAAATTGGGATGAGGAACCCCAAAATATGGGATAGGGGACCCCCAAAAATGGGATAGGGACCCCCAAAAATATGGGATGGGAAATCCTGAATATGGGGAGAGACCCCTGAGATTGGGATGGGGAACCCCTAAAATGGAATAGGGACCCCCAAAAATGGGATAGGGGACTCCCTGAATATGGGGGAGACCCTAAAATGGGATAGGGACACCCCCAAAATGTGGGACAGGGACCCCCTGAAAAATGGGATAGGGACCCCCCAAAAATGGGATAGGAACACCCAAAAATGGGATGGGGACCCCCAAAATGGAATAGGGACCCCCCAAAATGGGATAGGGACCCCTGAAAATGGGATGGAGAACCCTGAAAATGGGATAGGGACTCCCAAAAATGGGATTGGGACCCCCAAAAAATGGGATGGGGACCTCCAAAATGGGATAGGGACCCCTGAAATGTGGGATAGGGACCCCCAAAATGGGATAGGAAACCCCTGAATATGGGGAGACCCTGAAATGGGATGGGGAGCCCCGAAAATGGGGAGACCTGAAATGAGGGATGGGGACCCCCAAATATGGGACAGAGACCCCCCAAAAAGGGACAGGGACCCCTGAAAGGGACAGAGACCCCAAAATGGGACAAGGACTCCCTCAAAATATGGGAGGGACCCCCTAAAGGACAGGGACCCCCCAAAATATGGGAGGGACCCCCCAAAATTAGACAGGGACCCCCTAAAAGGGACAGGGACCCCCAAACTGGACAGGGACCCCCTAAAAGGGCATGGCCAGGGACCCCCCCAAATGGGACAAGGACCCCCAAAATTGAACACCCCCCCAAAAACCCCCCAAAAGCAGCACAGACCCGAACCCTGAACCCCAAAAATTTGGGGGATTTTTTTTAATTTTAAATAAAAAGTATTTAATTTAATTTTTTTTGCCCCCCCCCATCAATTCCGGCTGGAATAAAATAAAAATTCCTGTTGATTTCGGGATACGCCCTCCCAAAAAATTAATTTTTGGGATGCTCAGAGACGCCCCCTCCCCAATAAAATAAAATGAATTAAAATAAAATTTAATTTAATTAAAATGAAATTAACTAGAATAAAATAATAGAATAATATAAAATAGATATAAAATAGAATAAGATAGACTAAGATAAAATGAGATAAAATGAGATAAAATAAAATAAAATAAAATAAAATAAAATAAAATGAGATAAAATAAAATAAAATAAAATAAAATGAAATTAAATAAAATAAAATGAAATTAAATAAAAATAAAAATAAAAATAAAAATAAAATAAAATAAAAGTGAAATTAAATTAAATTAAATAATAGAATAATATAAGATAAAAGAGATATATAATAGAATAAGATAGAATAAGATAAAATGAGATGAGATAAAATGAGATAAAATAAAATAAAATAAAAATACAATAAAATTAATTGAATAGAAATGAAATGAAATAAAAATAAAATGAATTGAAATAAATTGGAATGAAATTGATAGAAATGAAATATGAAATGAAATGAAATGAAATGAAATGAAATGAAATAGAATAAAATAAAAAAATTAAAATAAATTAAAATAAAATAGAATAAAATTAAGTAAAATAAAATAAAATATAAAATAAAATAAAATAAAGTAAAATAAAATAAAATAAAATAAAATAGAATAAAATAAAATAAAATAAAATAGTATAGAATAAAAATAGCATAGAACAAGGAAATAGCATAGAATAAAATACATAAAATACGGAAAAAGTAAAATAAAATAAAATGAAAACAAAATAAAAATTACATAAAGCAAACGGAGATTTCCCACTTTTGGACCTGTGAGCGCCAGAACGAGCGTGGGCAGCATGGAGGCGGCGCCGGGGAGCCATGGGGAGAGAGGGGAGGGAGAGGAGGAGGATGGAGAGAGGAGGAGAGAGGGTGAGGGGAGGAGGGAGGAGAAGGGGGACGGAGTGGAGGGAGGAACGGAGGAAGGAAGAGGAGGAGGTGGATGGAAAGGGTGAGAAGAGGAGGAGGAGGAAGAGGAGGGAGGAGGGATGGAGGAGGAGGAAGGAGAGAGGAAGAAAGGATGGAGGAAGACGGATGGAGAGAGGACGGAGGAGGAGGAGGAAGGAGAGGAGGAAAGAGGAAGAGGGGAGGAGTGGGAAGGAGGGAGAGATGGAGGAGATGGAGATGGTAGGAGGAGTGGAGGGAGGAAGAGGTGGAGAGAGGGAGGGACATGGATGGAAGAAAAGGAGGAGGACGAGGACGAGAAGGAGGAGGACGAAGACATGGAGGAGGAGGAAGAGGACGAGAGGGAAGGACGAGGATGGAGGAGAGAGGAAGGGAGGAGGAAGGGAGGGGACGGAAGTGGGACGAAGAGGTGAGGGGATGGAGGAGAGGAGGAGACGAGGAGGAAGAGGTGGAGGAGGAGGAGGAAGAGGAGGATGGAAGGAAGGGAGAGGATGGAGAAAAGGAAGAGTGGAGGGATGGGACGAGACGAAGAGGATGAGACGAGGAGGAGGAAGAGGAGGAAGAGGAGGACGAGGAGGGAGACGGAAACGAGGAAGGAGGAGGAGGAGAGGAGGAAGGAGGACGAAGGGAGAAGAGGAGGAGGGACGGAGGAGGAGGAGGAGGACAGGAGGATGGAGGAAGAGGTGGAGGAAAGATGGGAGGAGGACGGAGGAGGAGGAGAGAGGAAGAGGAGGAGGAGGAGTGGATGGAGACAAGGATGGAGAGGAGGACAGAGGAGAGAGGAGGAGGAGGAGGAAGAGGAGTGGGGATGGAACCAAAGGAGGATGACGAGGAAGCGAGGAAGGAGGCCCCCAACGACGACCAGAAAATCCCCCAGGGGTCCCAATCCCTGACCCCCAGGGCCAGACCCAGTGGCAGCAGTGGGACAGGCCAAACCGACGTGGGGAGGGACTGGGGAGGGGCGGACGGACCCCTGGGGACAATGGGGACAGCGGGGACACTTTGGGACAATGGAAACCCCAGGGGATGGGGACAATTTAGGGACCCTGGGGACAATCTGGGGACATCGGACCCTGGGACAATCGGACAACTTGGGACATTTGGACGGACCCCTTAGGGGACATCTTGGGGACACACCGTGGGGATCCCTGGAGAGAAATTTGGGACAATTTTGGGGACACTGGGAATGGTCTGGGAATTTGGGGACAATTTGGGGACAATTTGGGGACACTGGAGAGAATTTGGGGACACTGGAAACATTCTAGGGGGTCAGTGACAATTTGGGGACCCTGGGGACAATTTAGGACAATTTTGGGACACTGGGAATGTCCCCAAGGGAATTTGGGACAATTTGGGGACAATTTGGGAACAATTTGGGGACACAAGGGACAGTTTGGAGACGATGGAGAAAATTTGGGGACAATTTGGGAACCCTGGGGACAATTTGGGGACAATTTTGGGGACCCTGGGGACAATTTGGGGACAATTTTGGGACAATTTGGGGACCCTGGAGAGAATTTGGGGACAATTTTGGGACACTGGAGATAATTTGGGGACATTGGGGACAGCTTGGGGACAATTTTGGGACACTGGGAATGTCCCCAGAGGGATTTGGGACAATTTGGGGACCCTGGGGACAATTTTGGGGACAATTTTGGGGACCCTGGGGACAATTTGGGGACAACTTTGGGACAATTTGAGGACCCTGGGGACAATTTGGGGACAATTTTGGGACAATTTGGGGACCCTGGAGAGAATTTGGGGACAATTTTGGGACACTGGGAATGTCCCCAAGGGGATTTGGGACAATTTTGGGACAATGTGGGGACACTGAGAAGAATTTGGGGACAATTTGGGGGCACTGGGGACAATTTGGGGACAATTTTGGGACACTGAGAATGTCCCCAAGGGAATTTGGGACAATTTTGGGACAATGTGGGGACACTGAGAAGAATTTGGGGACAATTTGGGGGCACTGGGGACAATTTGGGGACAATTTTGGGACACTGAGAATGTCCCCAAGGGAATTTGGGACAATTTTGGGACACTGGAGAGAATTTGGGGACATTGGGGACACTGGCAATGTCCCCAGGAGGGTTGGGGACAGTTTGGGGACAATTTTGGGACACTGGGAATGTCCCCAAGGGGATTTGGGACAATTTGGGGACAATTTGGGGACACTGAGAAGAATTTGGGGACAATTTGGGGACACTGGGAATGTCCCCAAGGGAATTTGGGACAATTTGGGGACACTCAAGAGAAATTTGGGGACAATTTGGGGACCCTGGGAACATCCCCCACTCTTATTTCCCTGGAAAAAAAAAAAACCAAACCCAAAAACCCCAAAAAAATTCCCAAAACCCCAAAAACCCCCCAAAAATCACCATACGCCCACCCCCAAAAATAAAAATAAAAAATAGTATTCGGGGTGCAAAATTTTGGGGAATAAAAATTTGGGGGGATTTTTCCCTCGTCCCAGTTTGTCCCAGTTTGTCCCAGTTTGGCCCAGTGGCCTCCTGGGCTAGCGGGTCCTGCTTGGGGTGGCCACGGTGACCTGGAGGTGACCACAGAGGTCACAGAGGTCACGCTGACCCCACGGTGACCCCGAGGTTGCCATGGTGACCCCGAGGTGGCCATGGTGACCCCGAGGTTGCCATGGTGACCTGGAGGTGGCCACAGTGACCTCGTGGTGGCCACAGTGGCCACAGTGACCCCACGGTGACCCCGAGGTGGCCACAGTGATTTTGTGGTGGCCACGGTGGCCTCAGGGTGGCCACGGTGGTCACAGTGACCCCATGGTGACCCCATGGTGGCCATATTGATTTTGTGGTGGCCACAGTGGCCTCAGTGACCTGGTGGCCCTGGGGTGGCCACAGTGACCTCGTGGTGGCCACGCTGACCCTACGGTGACCCTGAGGTGGCCACCGTGACCTTGGGGTGGCCACAGTGACCTCGTGGTGGCCACGCTGACCCTACGGTGACCCTGAGGTGGCCACAGTCACCTTGGGGTGGCCTTGAGGTGGCCACAGTGACCCCGAGGTGGCCACAGTGACCTCGTGGTGGCCACGCTGACCCTACGGTGACCCTGAGGTGGCCACAGTCACCTTGGGGTGGCCTTGAGGTGGCCACAGTGGCCACGGTGGCCTGGTGGTGGCCTGGTGACCTCGTGGTGGCCACAATGGCCACAATGTCCTAGGGTGTCCCGCTTTGAGGTGGCCACAGTGACTTGGGGGTGGTCATGGTGGCCACAGTGACCTGGGAGTGGCCACAGTGACCCCGAGGTGGCCACGCTGACTCTACGGTGACCCTGGGGTGGCCACAGTGACCTTGGGGTGGCCTTGAGGTGGCCACAGTGGCCACGGTGGCCTGGTGGTGGCCTGGTGACCTCGTGGTGGCCACAATGGCCACAATGTCCTAGGGTGTCCCGTTTGAAGTGGCCACAGTGACCTGGGCGTGGCCTTGAGGTGGCCACAGTGACCCCGAGGTGGCCACAGTGACCCCAAGGTGTCCTAGGGTGTCCCATTTGAGGTGGCCACAGTGGCCTGGGGGTGGCCTTGAGGTGGCCACAGTAGCCACAGTGACCTTGGGGTGGCCTGGTGACCTCGTGGTGGCCACAGTGTCCTAGGGTGTCCCGTTTGAGGTGGCCACGGTGGCCACAGTGACATGGGGGTGGTCAGAGTGACCCCAAGGTGGCCACGGTGGCCTGGTGATCCTGAGGTGGTCACGGTGACCTGGGGGTGGCCATGGTGGCCTTGAGGTGGCCACAGTGACCTAGGGTGTCCCATTTGAGGTGGCCACAGTGACCTCGTGGTGGCCACGCTGACTCTACGGTGACCCTGGGGTGGCCACAGTGGCCTGGGGGTGGCCTTGAGGTGGCCACAGTGACCTGGGGGTGGTCAGAGTGACCCCAAGGTGGCCACGGTGGTCACAGTGACCTGGGGGTGGCCATGGTGGCCTTGAGGTGGCCACAGTGACCTCGTGGTGACCCCTTGGTGGCCACAGTGATTTTGTGGTGGCCACAGTGGCCTCAGGGTGGTCACAGTGACCTGGGGGTGGCCACAGTGGCCTGGTGACCCTGAGGTGGTCACAGTGACCTTGAGGTGGCCACAGTGACCCAGGGTGTCCCGTTTGATGTGGCCACAGTGGCCACAGTGACCTGGGGGTGGCTCAGTGGCCATGGTGGCTTCGAGGTGGCCACAGTGACCTGGGAGTGGCCACAGTGACCCCGAGGTGGCCACAGCGACCTGGGGGTGGCCATGGTGGCCTTGAGGTGGCCACAGTGACCTAGGGTGTCCCATTTGAGGTGGCCACAGTGACCTCGTGGTGGCCACGCTGACTCTACGGTGACCCTGGGGTGGCCACAGTGGCCTGGGGGTGGCCTTGAGGTGGCCACAGTGACCTGGGGGTGGTCAGAGTGACCCCAAGGTGGCCACAGTGACCTGGAGGTGGCCACAGTGACCCAGGGTGTCCCATTTGAGGTGGCCACAGTGACTTGGGACTGGCACTGCCCCGGTGGCCCTGGTGGCCCCATGATGGCCTTGAGGTGGCCACAGTGACCTGGTGACCTCGTGGTGGCCACAGTGTCCTAGGGTGTCCCGTTTGAGGTGGCCACAGTGACCTGGGAGTGGCCACGGTGGCCTTGAGGTGGTCACAGTGACCCCAAGGTGACCTAGGGTGTCCCGTTTGAGGTGGCCACAGTGACCTGGGGGTGGCCACAGTGGCCACAGTGACCCCATGGTGGCCACGGTGGCCCGGTGATCCTGAGGTGGCCACAGTGACCTGGGAGTGGCCATGGTGGCCTTGAGGTGGCCACAGTGGCCCGGTGATCCTGAGGTGGTCACAGTGACCTGGGGGTGGTCAGAGTGACCCCAAGGTGGCCACGGTGGCCCGGTGATCCTGAGGTGGCCACAGTGACCTGGGGGTGGCCCCGGTGACCCCGTGGTAGCCTTGAGGTGGCCACAGTGGCCACAGTGACCTAGGGTGTCCCATTTGAAGTGGCCACAGTGACCTGGAGGTGGCCACAGTGACCCCATGGTGGCCACAGCGGCCTGGTGATCCCGAGGTGACCACAGTGACCTCAGGGTGGCCACAGTGACCTGGGGGTGGCCTTGAGGTGGCCACAGTGACCCCAAGGCGACCTAGGGTGTCCCGTTTGAGGTGGCCACAGTGACCACAGTGACCCCAAGGTGGCCACAGTGGCCCGGTGATCCTGAGGTGGTCACAGTGACCTGGGGGTGGTCATGGTGGCCTTGAGGTGGCCACAGTGGCCACAGTGTCCTAGGGTGTCCTGTTTGAGGTGGTCACAGTGACCTGGGGGTGGCCTTGAGGTGACCACAGTGGCCACAGTGACCTGGGGTGGTGGCCACGGTGGCCCGGTGATCCTGAGGTGGCCACAGTGACCTGGGAGTGGCCACAGTGACCTGGGGGTGGCCTTGAGGTGGCCACAATGGCCACAATGTCCTAGGTTGTCCCATTTGAAGTGGCCACAGTGACCTGGGGCTGGCACTGCCCCGCTGGCCCCGTCCTGGCCCGGCGTGTCCCCGCTGTCCCCGCTGTCCCCGCTGTCCCCGGTGTCCCCGCTGTCCCCGCTGTCCCCGCTGTCCCCGCTGTCCCCGGCGGCCGCCGCCCCCTCCAGAGCCAGTAGGAGCCGCCCCGCGCGCGGCGCCGCAGCAGCAGCAGCAGCGCGGCCAGAGACAGCAGCGACAGCAGTGGCAGCAGCGCCCCCAAAACATGGGAGCAGCGGGGCCGGGGGGCAAGCTGGGGAGGGAAATGGGAATGGGGTCAGGAGAGGGTAACAATCCCAAAAAATCCCAAAGAATCCCAAAATCCCCAAAACCCCCCAAAGAACCCCCAAAACCGCGGGGAGCAGCGGGGCCGGGGGCACGGCTGGGGAGGGAAATGGGAATGGGGTCAGGAGAGGGGTAACAATCCCAAAAAAATCCCAAAGAATCCCAAAGGAACTAAACAGGAACCCAAAAATCCCAAAGAAATAAAAAAATCCCAAAAAAACCCAAAAAATCCCAAAGAAATAAAAAAATCCCAAAGGAACATCCAGGAACCCAAAAAATCCCCAAATCCCCAAAGAACCCCCAAAATCACCGGGGAGCAGCGGGGCCGGGGCTGGGGGCTGGGGAGGGAAATGGGAATGGGGTCAGGAGAGGGGTAACAATCCCAAAAAATCCCAAAGAATCCCAAAAAATCCCAAAGGGACCCAAAAAATCCCAAAGCACCACCAGGAATTCAAAAAATCCCAAAGAACACAAAAAACATCCCAAAGGAACATCCAGGAACCTAAAAAATCCCAAAGAACCCAAAAATAAAAAAAAACCCAAAAAACCCAAGAACCCAAGAAATCCCAAAAGAAACCAAAAATCCCCAAAGGAACATCCAGGAACCCAACCAAACATCCCAAAAAATCCCCAAACCCCCAAAGAACCCCCAAAAACCGCTCGGGAACAGCGAGGCGGGGCCGGGGGCTGGGGAGGGGAAATGGGAATGGGGTCAGGAGAGGGGTAACAATCCCAAAAAATCCCAAAAAAGAAACCAAATAGGAACCCAAAAATCCCAAAGAAATAAAAAATCCCAAAAGAAACCAAACAGGACCCCAAAAAATCCCCAAAGAATCCAAAAAATCCCAAAGGAACATCCAGGACCCCAAAAAATCCCAAAGGACCCAAAAAATCCCAAAGAAACCCAAAAAATCCCAAAAAGAAAAGCAGGAACCCAAAAATCCAAAACCCTAAAAAACCCCAAAACCCCTTAAAACCCCTTAAAACCCCCAAAAAACCCAAAAAGCCCCCAGAAACTCGTCAAACAAACCCCAAAACCCCAAAAATCTAAAAACCCCAACCCCCAAAACCCCAAAGAGCCCCTTAAAAGCCCCCCAAAAAAGCCCCCAAAGATCTCCCACAAAACCCTTAAAGACCCCCAAAAACCCTGCCTAAAAGCCCCAAAAAAAGCCCCCAAAGAATCCCCCACAAAAGACCCCATAAAGCCAGAGAGATCCCCAAAAGACCCCCAAAAGCTCCCAAAGACCCCGAAAAGCCCCCAAGACCCAAAAGCCACAGACCCCCAGAAGCCATGAAGACCCCATAAGAGCCCCTGCCTAAAAGCCCCAAAGAGCCCCCAAAAGAGCCCCAAAAGGCCCAGAAACCCCCATAAAAGGCCCCAAAGACCCCACAAAAGATCTCAAAAGCCCCAAAGAGCCCCAAAAAGCCACTCAAAAAAGGCCCCAAAAGCCCCCAGGAAAGAGCCAAAAGACCCCCAAAGAGCTAAAAAAGATTCCCAAAAACCCCAAAGACCCCCAAAAGACCAAAAACCCCAAAGAGCCAAAAGCCCCAAAACCCACCGTGCACCCAGACGGTGACGTCACTCTCGGCCACGCCCAGGCTGTTCCGGGCTCGGCAGCGGTAAATCCCGGCGTGGATCCGCTGCGCGCGGATCGGGATTCCGGCGGGCAGGGTGGAATTCCCGGCGCTGGAACATTCCAGGAGCGGCCGCGGCCGCCCCCGCGCGCGGCACCGCAAAATCCCCTCGCGACCCTCGGTCCAGTTCTGCTGGGCCGGGCAGAGCTGCGGCTCCAGGCGGGGCCGGGCTGCGGGAAAAAATGGGGGAAATTTGGGGTGAGGGTTGGGAAAAGGATCGGGGAAAAATTGGGAGAAATTGGGAAAAGGTTTGGGGAAAAATTGGGAGAAATTGGGAAAATTGGGAAAAATTGGGAAAAGGTTTGGAGAAAATTGCGATAAGGGTTGGGGAAAATTGGGAGACATTGGGAAAAGGGTTGGGGAAAATTGGGAGAAATTGGGAAAAGGATTGGGGGAAATTTGGGAGAAATTGGGGAAAGGATTGGGGGAAATTTGGGAGAAATTGGGAAAAGGTTTGGGGGAAAATTGGGAGAAATTGGGAAAAGGATTGGGGGAAAATTGGGAGAAATTGGGAAAAGGTTTGGGGAAATTTGGGATAAGGGTTGGGGAAAATTGGGAGAAATTGGGAAAAGGGTTGGAGAAAATTGGGATAAGGGTTGGGGAAAACTGGGAAAAGGTTTGGGGAAAAAATGGGAAAAGGGTCAGGAGAAATTGGGAAAAGGATTGGGGGAAAATTGGGAAAAATTGGGAAAATGATTGGGAAAAAATTGGGAAAAGGTTTGGGGAAAATTGGGAAAAGGATTGAGGAAAAATTGGGAAAAATTGGGAAAAGGTTTGGGGGAAATTGGGATAAGGGTTGGGGGAAATTGGGAAAAGGATTGGGGAAAAAATGGGAAAAATTGGGATGAGGGTTGGGAAAAGATTTGGGGAAAAATTGGGAAAAGGGTTGGAGAAAATTGGGATAAGGATTGGGAAAAGGGTTGGGGAAAATTGGGAAAAGGGTCAGGAGAAATTGGGAAAATGATTGGGGAAAAATTGGGAAAAATTGGGAAAAGGTTTGGGGAAAAATTGGGAAAAATTGGGAAAAGGTTTGGAGAAAATTGGGAAAAGGATTGGGGAAAAATTGGGATAAGGGTTGGGAAAAATTGGGAAAAGGATTAGGGAAAAAATGGGAAAAATTGGGATGAGGGTTGGGAAAAATTGGGAAAAGGATTAGGGAAAAATTGGGAAAAATTGGGGAAAGGATTGGGGAAAAAATGGGAAAAATTGGGAAAAGGTTTGGGGAAAATTGGGAAAAGGGTCAGGAGAAATTGGGAAAAGGATTGGGGAAAAGTGGGGAAAAGTTTGGGAAAAATTGGGATAAGGGTTGGAGAAATTTGGGATAAGGATTGGGAAAAATTGGGAAAAATTGGGAAAAGGGTTGGAGAAAATTGGGATAAGGATTAGGGAAAATTGGGAAAAGGATTGGGGAAAAGTGAGAAAAATTGGGAAAAGGGTTGGAAAGGATTGGGGAAAACTGGGAAAAATTGGGAAAAGTTTTGGGGGAAATTGGGGTAAGAGTCAGGATAAATTGGGATGAGGGTTGGGAAAAAGACTGGGAAAAATTAGGAAAAGGGTTGGAGAAAAAGTGAGAAAAATTGGGAAAAGGGTTGGAGAAAATTGGGATAAGGGTTGGGGAAAATTGGGAAAAGGATTGGGAAAAAATTGGGAAAAGGGTTGGAAAAATCCGGGATAGGACTGGGAAAGGAGGGATAAAGACAAGGAAAATCCAGGATAAAACACCAGCAAAATCCGGAATAAAGACAAGGAAAATTCAGGATAAAACAAGGAAAATCCAGGATAAGACCAGGAAAATCCGGGATAAAGGACCGGGAAAATTCGGGATGAGACAAGGAAAATCTGAGATAAGACACCAGGAAAAGCCGGGATAAAATGAGGAAAATCCAGAATAAAGACAAGGAAAATTCGGGATAAAGACAAGGAAAATCCGGGATAAAGACAAGGAAAATCTGGGATAAGGACCAAGAAAAAATGGGATAAAGACAAGGAAATATCGGTATAAAGATAAGGAAAAGTCGGGATAAAACCAAGGAAAATTCGGAACAAAAACAAGGAAAATCCAGGATAAAGACAAGGAAAAAATGGGATAAAGACAAGGAAAATTCGGAATAAAGACAGGGAAAATTGGGAATAAAAACAAGGAAAACTGGGAATAAAGACAGGGGAAATTCGGAATAAAGACAAGGAAAATTCGAGATAAGATGAGGAAAATTCGGAATAAAAACAAGGAAAATTCGGAACAAAAACAAGGAAAATTCGGGATAAAGACAAGGAAAAAATGGGATAAAGACAAGGAAAATTCGGAATAAAGACAGGGAAAATTGGGAATAAAAACAAGGAAAACTGGGAATAAAGACAGGGGAAATTCGGAATAAAGACAAGGAAAATTCGAGATAAGATGAGGAAAATTCGGAATAAAAACAAGGAAAATTCGGAATAAAGACAAGGAAAATTCGAGATAAGATGAGGAAAATTCGGAATAAAAACAAGGAAAATTCGGAATAAAGACAAGGAAAACCCGGGATAAAACAAGGAAAATTCGGAATAAAAAGAAGGAAAAATCGGAATAAAGACAAGGAAAATTCAGGATAAGGACCAGGAAAAAATGGGATAAAGACAAGGAAAATTCGGAATAAAAACAAGGAAAATCCGGGATAAAGAGCAGGAAAATCCGGGATAAAGATAAGGAAAATTCGGAATAAAGACAAGGAAAATTCGGAATAAAGACAGGGAAAATTGGGAATGAAAACAAGGAAAACTGGGAATAAAGACAGGGAAAATTCGGAATAAAGACAAGGAAAATTCAGGATAAGGACCAGTAAAATTCGGAATAAAAACAAGGAAAATCCGGAATAAAGACAAGGAAAATTCGGAATAAAGACGAGGAAAATTCGGGATAAAGACAAGGAAAATTGGGAATAAAAACCACGAAAACCCGGGATAAAACCCACGAAAACCCGGGATAAAAACCACGAAAACGCGGGATAAAAACCACGAAAACGCGGGATAAAAACCACCCAAACTGCTCCCGGGGAACTCCCGCCGCTCTCACCCAGCACCGGGACGCGCCGCGACTCGATGCGGGGAAAGAAGGGCGGCAGGTCCGCCTCGCAGCTCAGCTCCAGCTCCGGGCCCGGTCCCAGCTCCGCTTCGGGGCTCGGGTCCGGTTCGGAGCTCGGTTCGGGCAGGAGCAGCCCCGGGTCCGGTTCGCGGTCGGGGTCCGGCTCCGCTTCGGGCTCCGGTTTGGGGTCGCGGTCCGGCTCCGGTTCGGGCTCCGGTTTGGGGTCGCGGTCCGGCTCCGGTTCGAGCTCCGGTCCCGGTTCGGGCAGCAGCAGCCGCAGCTCCAGCGGCGGGCGCTGCCAGTCCCGGCCCAGCTCGGTTCCGTTCGGCAGCCGCAGCCGCAGCCGCAGCTGGATGTCCGCGGCCGAGCCGGGCGGCAGCGCGCAGCGGGCAGCGAGCTCCGAGCCCGACACGGCCGGGGCGGAGAAATCCAGCAGCGGCCGCGGGATGTCTGCGGGCAGCGAGAGAAGTGGTCACTCAGTGTCCCTGTGGTCACTCAGTGTCCCCTGTGGTCACTCTGTGCCCCCCTGAGGTCACTCTGTGTCACCCTGTGGTCACTCAGTGTCCCTGGGGTCACTCAGGGTCACCTGTCTGGTGTCACCTGTGGTCACTCTGTGTCCCTGTGGTCACTCAGTGTCCCCTGTTTGATGCCCCTGTGGTCACTCTGTGTCCCCCTTTGGTCACTCAGTGTCCCCAGGGTCACTCAGTGTCATCTGCCCAGTGTGGTCACTCAATATCACTGGTGTGGTGTCAGCTGTGGTCACTCAGTGTCCCCCTGTGGTCACTCAGGGTCACCTGGGCAGGATCAGCAGGGTGGGAACACCTGGGCAGGGTCACCTGTGATCACTGGATATCACCTGGGTGGGGCTGCCCGTGGTCACTCAGGGTCACCTGTGGTCACTCTGTGTCCCTGTGGTCACTCTGTGTCCCCCCTGTGGTCACTCAGTGTCATCTGCCCAGTGTGGTCACTCAATATCACTGGTGTGGTGTCACCTGTGGTCACTCAGTGTCCCCTGTTTGAAGTCCCTGTGGTCACTCAGTGTCCCCCTGTGGTCACTCATTACCCCAGTGGTCATTCATTTTTCCCAGTGGTCACTCACGGAACACCTCCAGCCCGGACACTGCAGCCCAGCCGGACACTGCCCCAGTGGTCACTCCCTATCCCCAGTGGTCACTCCCTATCCCCAGTGGTCACTCATTATCCCCTGTGGTCACTCCCAGCCCAATGGTCACTCATTATACCCCAGTGGTCACCCATTATACCCCAGTGGTCACTCATTACCCCAGTGGTCACTCCCTATCCCCAGTGGTCACTCATTATACCCCCAGTGGTCACTCATTACCCCAGTGGTCACTCCCAGCCCAGTGGTCACTCATTACCACAGTGGTCACTCCCTATCCCCAGTGGTCACTCCCAGCCCAGTGGTCACTCATTACCCCAGTGGTCACTCCCTATCCCCAGTGGTCACTCCCAGCCCAGTGGTCACTCATTTTTCCCAGTGGTCACTCCCAGCCCAGTGGTCACTCATTTTTTCCCAGTGGTCACTCCACGGAACACCTCCACGCTCCCGAAGGTCCGGCTCTCCACGCCCGCCCGGACGCTGCAGCCCAGCCCGGACACTGCCCCTGTGGTCACTCATTACCCCAGTGGTCACTCCCTATCCCCAGTGGTCACTCCCTATTCCCAGTGGTCACTCCCTATCCCCAGTGGTCACTCATTACCCCAGTGGTCACTCCCAGCCCAGTGGTCACTCATTGTCCCTCTCCTCTGCCTCAGTGGTCACTCCCTATCCCCAGTGGTCACTCATTATCCCCCTGTGGTCACTCATTATCACCTGTGGTCACTCCCAGCCCAGTGGTCACTCACTGTCCCCTCTCCTCTGCCTCAGTGGTCACTCCCAGCCCAGTGGTCACTCACTGTCCCCTCTCCTCTGCCTCAGTGGTCACTCATTTTTCCCAGTGGTCACTCCCAGCCCAGTGGTCACTCATTACCCCAGTGGTCACTCATTTTTCCCAGTGGTCACTCACGGAACACCTCCACGCTCCCGAAGGTCCGGCTCTCCACGCCGCCCGCCCGGACGCTGCAGCCCAGCCGGACACTGCCCCTGTGGTCACTCATTACCCCAGTGGTCACTCCCTATCCCCAGTGGTCACTCCCTATTCCCAGTGGTCACTCATTTTTCCCAGTGGTCACTCACGGAACACCTCCACGCTCCCGAAGGTCCGGCTCTCCACGCCGCCCGCCCGGACGCTGCAGCCCAGCCGGACACTGCCCCTGTGGTCACTCATTACCCCAGTGGTCACTCATTACCCCAGTGGTCACTCCCTATCCCCAGTGGTCACTCCCTATCCCCAGTGGTCACTCACGGAACACCTCCACGCTCCCGAAGGTCCGGCTCTCCACGCCGCCCGCCCGGACGCTGCAGCCCAGCCGGACGCTGCCCTCTCCGGCCGGAGTGACCACGGCCGTGGCCTGGCGGCGCTGGCGGTCAGTGGTCACCGCCTGGGCGGTGCCGTTGGCCGTGATGGCGGCGCTGGCCGAAGGGTCAGCCAGGTGGCCGGAGGAGCAGGTGACCCTGAAGGGGGTCCCGGGTTTGGGGTGCGGGGGGGACACGGACAGCGCCGGCGGGGGAGGGGCTGGAGCGGGAAAATGGGAAAAATGGGAAATTAAAATCCTTATAAAATCCCTATTAAAACCTTTATAAAAATCCCATTAAAATCCCAGTAAAATCCCATTAAAATCCGCATAAAATTTCCATTAAAAGTCCCAATAAAATCCCAATAAAATCCCATTAAAATCTCATTAAAATCCCCATAAAATTCCATTAAATTTCCATTAAAAGTCCCAATAAAATTCCAATAAAATCCCATTAAAATCTCATTAAAATCCCATTAAAATCCCTGTAAAAATCCCAATAAAATCCCATTAAAATCTCATTAAAATCCCCATAAAATCCCATTAAATTCCCAACAAAATCCCATTAAAATCCCTTTAAAAATCCCAATAAAATCCCAATAAAATCCCTGTAAAAATCCCAATAAAATCCCATTAAAATCTCATTAAAATCCCCATAAAATCCCATTAAATTCCCAATAAAATCCCATTTAAATCCCTTTAAAAATCCCAATAAAATCCCAATAAAATCCCATTAAAATCCCCATAAAATCCCATTAAATTTCCATTTAAAATCCCAATAAATCCCTGTAAAAATCCCATTAAAATCCCTGCAAAAATCCCAATAAATCCCTGTAAAAATCCCATTAAAATCCCTGTAAAATCCCAATAAAATCCCCTTCAAATCCCAATAAAATCCCATTAAAATCTCATTAAAATCCCCATAAAATCCCATTAAATTCCCAATAAAATCCCAATAAAATCCCCTTCAAATCCCAATAAAATCCCATTAAAATCTCATTAAAATCCCCATAAAATCCCATTAAATTCCCAATAAAATCCCATTAAAATACCTATAAAATCCCCATAAAATCCCATTATATTCCCAATAAAATCCCATTAAATTCCAATAAAATCCCATTAAAATCCCATTAAAATCACTATAAATTCCCATTAAAATCTCATTAAAATCCCCATGAAATCCCATTAAATTCCCATTAAAATCTCATTAAAATCCCCATAAAATCCCATTAAATTCCAATAAAATCCCATTAAAATCCCATTAAAATCCCCATAAAAATCTCTATAAAAATCCCATTAAAATCCCATTAAAATCACTATAAATTCCCATTAAAATCTCATTAAAATCCCCATAAAATCCCATTAAATTCCCATTAAAATCCCATTAAAATCCCATTAAATTCCCTATAAAATCCCACCCCACATTAATATTTTCCCTTTCTCCCCCCCCGCAGCACAAACAATTCTGATTAAACCCTGTTTATCCAAACATTTCTCGGAATAAACTCGGAATTTTCTTATCAAAACTTTACCTTTCCACCTTTTGTCCCGCAGGAAAAAGCCCCACCCCCACCCCGGGGGCCAAAATTCCGATTTTTTTTTAGCTTCTCTTGTAGAAAAAATAAAAAAAAATTGGGGGTTCTGCGAGGAATTTGCATCTCAGAGCGGAAATTCGCAATTTTTGAAGGAAATTCCCAAATTTTTCGGTGTTTTCCCAACAAAACTTTCTCAGGGTGAGGAGGAAACTCCCAAAATTCGGGTGAAATTCCCCCAGAGAAGTAAAAAAAAACAGAGAGAGTGGAAAGCCCCAAAAATGAAGCGAAAAAGAGGAAAAAAATTTTAAATGTTGGAAATGTAAAAAAAAATCAGAATAAAAGTCGGAATCCCCCCTGGGTGAGCCCCCCACCCGAAAATCGGGGGATTCCCGGGCCGGGCTGAGATTTCCGACCCCTCCCCTTTCCCGGAAAGTTCCGGCCAGGAAGGGAGGGAGAAAATAAAAAAATAAATAAATTAAATCATATAATTATAATGGAAAAAAAAAATCGCATTGGGTTTTTTTTTTAATGGGTTTCTTAGGGGTAAACAGAATTTTTAAAAAATTAAAATAAGTTAAAATAAGTTAAAATAAAAGAAATTAGAAATGAGTTAAAATAAAAATAAAATAAAATAAAGTAAAATAAAATAAAATAAAATGAAATAAAATGAAATGAAATAAAATAAAATAAAATAAAATAAAATAAAATAAAATAAAATAAAATAAAATAAAATAAAATAAAATAAAATAAAATAAAATAAATGAAAATCCCATTGGGGTTTTTTTAGATGGGTTTCTTAAGGGTAAACAGAATTTAAAAAAAAAATTAAAAGGAATTAAAATGAGTTAAAATAAGTTCCAATAAGTTCCAATAAGTTAAAATGAAATAAATTAGAAATGAGTTAAATAAAATAAAATAAAATAAAATAAAATAAAATAAAATAAAATAAAATAAAATAAAATAAAATAAAATAAAATAAAATAAATAAATAAATGAAAATCCCCTTGGGGTTTTTTTAATGGGTTTCTTAAGGAGAAACAAAATGAAAAAAAAAATTAAATAAAATAATTAAAAATAAGCAAAAATAAAGTAAAATAAAATAAAATTAAATAAAAATGACTTAAGTATAAATAAATAAATAAATAAATAAATAAATAAATAGAGGAAAATCCCATTGGGGTTTTTCTATGGATTTCTTAAGGAGAAAAAAAACAATAAAATAAAATAGAATAGGATAGAATAGAATAAAATAAAATAAAATAAAATAAAATAAAATAAAATAAAATAAAAATTTAAATTAAATTAAATTAAATTAAATTAAATTAAATTAAATTAAATTAAATTCCACTCTCACCTGCCAGGACAGCCAAGGTGCTCAGGGCCAGTGACAGCAGCGCGGGGGCGACCATCCCTGGGGGGCAGCGGGTCCCGTCCTCGATTTTGGGTCGGTGGGTTCAGGATTTGGGTTCGGGGATTTTGGGTTCGGGATTTTGGGTCGGTGGGTTCAGGATTTGGGGTCGGGATTTTGGGGTTCAGGATTTGGGGTTCGGAATTTGGGGTTCAGGATTTTGGGGTCGGTGGGTTCGGGATTTGGGTTCGGGATTTTGGGTCGGTGGGTTCGGGATTTGGGGTTCAGGGGTTTTTGGGGTCGATGGGTTCAGGATTTGGGTTCGGGGATTTGGGTTCAGGATTTGGGGTCGGTGGGTTCAGGATTTGGGGTTTGGGGATTTTGGGGTCGGGATTTGGGGTCAGGATTTTGGGTTCAGGATTTTGGGGGTTCGGTGGGTTCGGGGGATTTGGGTCGGTGGGTTCAGTTTTTGGGGTTCGGGGATTTGGGGTTCGGTGGGTTCAGGATTTGGGGTTCGGGGATTTTGGGGTCGGTGGGTTCGGTTTTTGGGGTTGAATCCGGTGCGGGTTCGGATCCCCGGAAGAGCCGGTTCGAATTTTCCGGATTTTTCGGGAATTCTCCGGTTCTGATTCCCCAGGATGGATTAATTCAGATTCTCCGGGATTAATTAATTCGGATTTTCCGGGACGGGTCGGTTCTGATTCTCCGGGATGAATCAATTCGGATTCTCCGTTAGTTTCGGTTCCGGTTTTCCGGGAATTCTCCGGTTCGGATTCTCGGGGCTGGATTAATTCAGATTCTCCGGGATTAATTAATTCCGATTCCTCTGGATGAATCAATTCGGATTCTCCGGGTTGGGTCGGTTCTGGTTCTCCGGGCCGGATCAATTCGGATTCTCCGTTAGTTTCGGTTCCGGTTTTGGATCGGTTCGGGTTCTCCGGGAATTCTCCGGTTCTGAATCAATTCGGATTTTTCGAGAGGAATCAATTCGGATTCTCCAGGACGGGTCGGTTCTGGTTCTCCGGGCCGGATCAATCCGGATTCTCCGGGAGTTTCGGTTAGGGTTCTCCGGGAATTCTCCGGTTCTGATTCCCCGGGACGGATCAATTCGGATTTTTCGGGCCGGATCAATTCGGATTCTCCGTTAGTTTCGGTTCCGGTTTTGGATCAGTTCTGCCTCTCCGGTTCTGAATCAATTCGGATTCTCCGAGTTGGGTCGGTTCTGATTCTCCAGGACGAATGAATCCGGATTCTCCGGGAGTTTCGCTTCGGATTCTCCGGGAATTCTCCGGTTCTGATTCCCCGGGCCGGATCAATTCGGATTTTTCGGGAGTTTCGGTTCGGATTTTGGATCAATTCGGATTTTTCGGGCCGGATCAATTCGGATTCTCCGTTCGGGTCCCTTCGGGCTCTTCCGGGTCCATCCGGGTCGCGGTCCGGGGGTCCCTCTGTCGGTCCCCGTGTCCGTCCCTCTGTCCCCGCGTCCCTCTGTCCGTCCCTCCGCCTCCTCCCGCGCTCTTTTCGCAGCCCCGTCCCCGCCCCGGGGATTTCCGGAGTTTTTTGGGTTTTTTGTTTTGGTTTTTTTTTCGGGGATTTCGCGTCGGGACCCGCGGGGGGGTCGGGGCCGCTGCCCGGGGGCGGCTCCGCCTCCTCCCGCCCCGATTTTTGTGACCCTATCCCAAAATGTGACGAATTTTGTGACCCCCTGTCCCAAAATGTGACAATTTTTGTGCCCCAAATCCCAGAATGTGACAATTTTTGTGACCCCTGTACAGGATGTGACAATTTTTGTGACCCCTGTCCCAAAGTGTGACAATTTTTGTGCCCCAAATCCCAAAATGTGACAATTTTTGTGTCCCAAATCCCAGAATGTGACAATTTTTGTGTCCCTTCTCCCAGGACGTGACAATTTTTGTGACCCCCCTGTCCCGAGATGTGACAATTTTTGTGACTCCCTGTCCCAAAATGTGACAATTTTTGTGCCCCAAATCCCAGAATGTGACAATTTTTGTGCCCCAAATCCCAGAATGAGAAAAACTTTGTGCCCCCAATCCCAGGAAGGGACAATTTTTGTGTCCTCGTGTCCCAAAACGGGACAATTTTCAATTTTCCTGTCTCTGTGTCCCAGAATGTGACAATTTTTGTGCCCCAAATCCCAAAATGTGACAATTTTTGTGACCCCCTGTACAGGATGTGACACTTTTTGTGATTCCCCTACCCCAGGATGTGACAATTTTTACGATCCCCCTGTACCAGGAAGGGACAATTTTCCTGTCCCCGTGTCCCAGAACGTGACAATTTTTGTGTCCCCAAATCCCAGGATGAGAAAAAATTTGTGCCCCAAATCCCAGGAAGGGACAATTTTTGTGACCCAAATCCCAGAATGTGACAATTTTTGTGTCCCCTTCTCCCAGAATGTGACAATTTTTGTCACCCCCTCTCCCAGGATGTGACAATTTTTGTGTCCCCAAATCCCAAGATGTGACAATTTTTGTGTCCCTGCTCCCAAGACGTGACAATTTTTGTGTCCCCAAATCCCAAGACGTGACAATTTTTGTGTCCCCTCTCCCAGGACGTGACAATTTTTGTGTCCCCAAATCCCAAGACGTGACAATTTTTGTGTCCCCTCTCCCAGGACGTGACAATTTTCCTGTCCCTGTCCCTTGTCCCCTCCCCGTGTCCCCAAGCCTGGCTCAGCTCTGCCCCCCCCAGCCCCGAGGTGCCACCCCCGGCTCATGACCTGTCACCCGCCCGGGGCTGTCACCTGCCTGTCACCCCCCCGGGGGTGTCACCCGCCTGTCACCCGCCCGGGGGTGGCCCCAGATGTGTCACCCGCGCTGTCACTTCCTCTCCGCTGGCGCCTTTTTGCCGCCTGTGGTTTTTTTGTCACCGTTGGCACCGTGGGAACATTCTTGGTGTCCCCACAGTGTCCCCAGAGTGTCCCTGGTGTCCTCAGGGTGGTCTTTGATGTCCCCACAGTGTCCCCAGGGTGTCCCTGGTGTCCCCAGGATGTCCCCAAGTGTCCCCAGGGTGGTCCCTGATGTCCCCCAATGTCCACAGGATGGTCCCTGATGTCCCCAAGGTGTCCCTGGTGTCCCCTTGATGTCCCCAAGATGTCCCCAGGGTGTCCCTGGTGTCCCCAGGGTGGTCCTTGATGTCCCCCCGTGTCCCTGATGTCCCCAGAACGGTCCCTGATGTCCCCAAAGTGTCCCCAGAATGGTTTCTGATGTCCCCAGGATGGTCCTTGATGTCCCCAGGGTGTCCCTGCGGCCCCCTGGGTGTCCCCAAATGTCCCCAGGATGGTTCCTGATGTCCCCAAGGTGTCTCCAGGGTGGTCCTGATGTCCCCAAGATGGTTCCTGATGTCTCCAGGGTGTCCCCAGGGTGTCCCTGGTGTCCCCAGAACGGTCCCTGATGTCCCCACGTGTCCCCTGGGTGTCCCTGATGTCCCCAGGGTGTCCCCAGGGTGGTCCCTGATGTCCCCACGGTTGCCCTGATGTCCCCAGAACGGTCCCTGATGTCCCCAGAGTGTCCCCAGGATGATTCCTGATGTCCCCAGGGTGTCCCTGATGTCCCCACAATGTCCCCCCAGTGGCCCTGATGTCCCCACGTGTCCCCAGGGTGTCCCCCAATGTCCCCAGGGTGGTTTCTGATGTCCCCAGAACGGTCCCTGATGTCCCCAAAGTGTCCCCAGGATGGTTCCTGATGTCCCCAGAATGGTCCTTGATGTCCCCAGGGTGTCCCTGCTGCCCCCTGGGTGTCCCCTGGGTGTCCCCAAATGTCCCCAAGTGTCCCCAAGATGGTTCCCGATGTCCCCAGGGTGTCCCCAGGGTGGTCCCTGATGTCCCCCGATGTCCCCCCAATGTTCCCATCCCCCCACCCTCCCCGCTGTCACCCCCAGGCCACCAGCGCGGGAAAGTTTGGGGACATTTGTCACAGCCAGTCCCGGGGCTTTCACTTCTGCACCGGGAGTGTCACATCCCCTGGGGGAGGGGACAGTGACAGTGACACAGTGACAGTGACACAGTGACAGTGACAGCGACACAGTGACAGTGACACAGTGACAGTGACAGTGACACAGTGACAGTGACACAGTGACAGTGACACAGTGACAATGGCAGTGACACCCCCGGGGATTGTCCTTGTCCCCGGAATCTCGGGAATTTTGGCTTTAAAATCCCGGGAATTTTAGCCCAAAAATCTGGAAATTCTGGCCCCAAAAACCTGAGAATATCAGTCCCAAAATCTGGGAATTTCAGCCCCAAAAACCGGGAATTTTAGCCCAAAAATCTGGGAATTCCAGCCCCAAAATCTGAGAATTCAAACCCTAAAATCTGAGAATTTCAGCCACTAAAATCTGGGAATTTCAGCCCAAAAATCTGGGAATTTCAGCCCCAGAATCTGGGAATTTCAGCCCAAAAACCCGGGAATTTCAGTCCCAAAATCTGGGAATTTCAGCCTCAAAATCTGGAAATTCTGGCCCCAAAAACCCGGGAATATCAGTCCCAAAATCTGGGAAATTTAGCTCCAAAACCCGGGAATTTCAGTCCCAAAATCTCTGGAATTTTAAGATCCAAAATCTGGGAATTTCAGCCTTGAAAATCTGGGAATTTCAGCCCCAAAATCTGAGAATTTCAGCCCCAAAATTCCGGGAATATCAGCCCCAAAATCTGGGAATTTCAGCCAAAAAAACCCGGGAATTTCAGTCCCAAAATCCCGGGAAATCCAGTCCCAAAATCTGGGAATTTCAGCCCCAAAATCTGGGAATTTTAACACCCAAACCCTTGGAATTGGGGACAGGGACAGGACAGGGATAAGGGGGCAGGGACATGGGGACAATTCACTGGGAGAAATTGGGAAAAAACCCAAAAAACTGGGGAGAGTGGGTAAAAATCAGAAATTAGTGTGGAAGAGATTTGGGAAAAAATCCCAAATTCGCCAGGAGGAGTGGGGAAAAAAATTCAAAAATTCAGTGGGAGAAACTGGGAAAAAATCCAAATAGCACTGGGAGAGAGTGGGTAGAAAAAATCTAAATTTACTGGGAGGTGTGGAAACAAAGCAAAAGGAAATTCCTGGGAGAAACTGGGAAAAAATTAAAAATTAATTGAGAAAAAACCCCCAAAATTCATTTCAGGATCCCCCAAAATTCCCTAAATCTCCACCCCCATCACCAGAGATTCCCAAATTTCCCTCTGGGAATGATGGGAACACTAAATTCCCCCTCCCCCCAAAAAATGGTTTGGAATTCGAGTTGGGGAAATGGGGGACCCCAAAAATAAAAACAACATCCATGAAAAAAATCTCTTTAATCACCACAGCAGTGCCCGAACCCCCAAAATCCTGATGGGATTGGGGTGGATCCCAAATTTGGGGGCTGGATCCAGTTTGGGGGTTCAGATCTCCAATTTGGGGGGTCAAATCCTATTTGGGGGTCCCAAAATCCCATTTTGGGTGAGTCAGGGAGTTTTTAGGATGCAGAGAGGAGACAAAACATTTTTTGTGTCACCGTGTCCCCAAATTTCTTCCCATGGGATTGTGCCCCATGGGGGGTCTCTGGTGGGAGGGTCTCCCCAATTTTGGGGGTTCTCCCCCATTTCAGGAGGGGTCTCCCCCAATTTGGGAGGGTCTCAAATCCCATTTTGGGGGGCTCCAGGGGAATTTTTTAGGACATGAAGAGAGACAAAACATTTTTTGTGTCACCGTGTCCCCAAATTTCTTCCCGACAGGATCGTCTGCGATCCTAGGGGTCTCCACAATTTGGGAGGTCTCAAATCCCATTTTTGCGTCAGGGGAGTTTTAGGACATGGAGACAGCACTGTCAATCCCCATGGATCCTACTCGCAGGGGGTCTCCCCATTTCAGTCTCCCCCAATTTTGAAGTCTCGATTTGGGGGTCTCAAATCCCATTTTGGGGGCTCAGGGAGTTTTTAGGACATGAAGAGAGACAAAACATTTTGTGCCACTGTGTCCCCAAATTTCTTCCCGACAGGATGGTGTGGATCCTGCCCCACAGGGGGAGTCTCCCCATTTTCAGGAGGTCTCCCCATTTCAGGGGTCTCCCCAATTTGGGAGAGTCTCAAATCCCATTTGGGGGCTCAGGGAGTTCTTCTAGGATGCAGAGAGCAGACAAAACATTTTGCTTCCCCGTGTCCAATTTTCTTCCCGACAGGATGGGGTTGGATCCTGCCACGGAGGTCTCCCCCATTTCAGGGGTCTCCCCGATTTTGGAGTGCCCCCAGGCCAGGGGAGTCTCCAGCCAGCCACTTGGGCAGGTAGCTGTAGGAGCAGGCTGAAGGGGGTACAGGCGAGTGCAGCTGGTGCCACAACGGCAGCTGCTCGAACTCGGCAGCCCAGGGACAGCAGCAGGGTCTGGTGCTTGAGCAGGCTGTGCACGTTCAGCTATTGGGGACATTAGGGGACACTCTGGGGACGACATTAGGGGACACTAGAGGACATTGGGGGCATTGGGGACATTAGGAGGGACACTGGGGACACTGGGGACATTGGGGACACTGGGGACACTGGGGACATTAGGGGACAGTGCAGCAGGGGTCTGGTGCTTGAGCAGGCTGTGCACGTTCAGCCCTGCAGAGACATTGGGGACATTGGGGACATTAGGGGACGTCTGGGGACGTAGGGGACACTATGTGGACATTAGGGGGCATTGGGGACATTAGGGGACACTGCACTGGGGACACCATATGGACATTGGGGACATTGGGGGCATTGTGGGCATTAGGACATTGGGGACACTGGGGACAGTTTGGGGGATATGGGGGACATTGGGACATTGGGGACAGCAGCAGGGTCTGGTGCTTGAGCAGGCTATTACACGTTCAGCCCTGCAAGAGGGACATTAGGAACACTCTGGGGACATTGGGGACAATGGGGACATTAGGGGACAGTGGGGACACCCTGGGGACATTAGGGACACCATATGGACATTGACGTGGGGACATTGGGACGTGGGGACATTAGGGGACAGCAGCAGGTCTGGAGGTGGCTTGAAGCAGGCTTTATGCACGTTCAGCCCTGCAGAGGACAGAGGGACAAGTTTAGACACTGGGGACATTAGGGGACACCTTGGGGACATTGGGGACACTGGGGACACT
Organism: Luscinia megarhynchos; assembly: GCA_034336665.1. Taxonomy (NCBI): domain Eukaryota; kingdom Metazoa; phylum Chordata; class Aves; order Passeriformes; family Muscicapidae; genus Luscinia; species Luscinia megarhynchos. The sequence goes on from JAPFBE010000588.1 coordinate 27,437, forward strand.
AGGGGACATTGGGGACACCCTGGGGACACTGGGGACATTGGGGACATTAGGGACACTGGGACATTAGGGGACATTAGAGGGACAGCAGGGTCTGGTGCTTGAGCAGGCTGTACGTTCAGCGACAGAGGACACTCTCTGGGGACACCCATGATGGACATTAGGGATCAGGGTGACAGATTTTGGGGACATTTGGGGACATTAGGGACAGGGCATTGGGACATTGGGGACATTGGGAGACATTGGGACATTTAGGACATTGGGACATTGAGGGCATTGACACTAGGGGACACTGGAGACATTGGGGACAGTAGGGACAGTGGGACACTAGGGGAGCCACCCTAGGGGACGATCAGGGGACATTGGGGATGGGGACATTTGGGGACATTGCAGGGAGGTGCTCTCACCCCAGGGGGCAGGGATCAGGGTGACAGATTTTAGGGGACATTTAGGGGACATTTGGGGACATTGTAGGGACAGCCACTCGGGACACAGGGACATGTCAGTCCAGGGAGTGTTAGGGACATTTATGGGGACATTAGGGGACATCGTCACAGGGGCAGGGTCAGCACGACAGATTTTAAAAGAGGACATTGGGGACACATCTAGGGACATTTGGGGACAGTCACTCACCCAGGGCAGGGAGTCAGGGGTGACAAATTTTGGGGACATTTGGGGGCATTTGGGGACAGTGCTGCGTGCGAGCAGTGCAGGGATCAGTGGTGGACAGACTTTTGGGGGACATTAGGGGACACTTTGGGGACATTTGGGGGCATTAGGATCACTCACCCAGGGGCATAGGGATCAGGGTGCACAGACTTTTAGGGACATTTGGGGACACTAGCAGGGACATTTTAGGGACAGTCTGAGACATTTGAGACTAGGGGACATTTGGGGACACTGGGGACGTTCCACTCACCCAGGGCAGGGATCAGGGTGACAGATTTTGGGGACATTTAGGGACATTAGGGACATTTGGGGACAGTCCACTCCTGGGGCAGGGATCAGGGTGACAGATTTTAGGGACATTTGGGGACATTAGGGGACATCACTGAGGGCAGGGATCAGGGTGACAGACATTTGGGGACACTCTGGGACATTTAGGGACATTTGGGGGACATTTGGGGACAGTCACTCACCCAGGGCAGGGATCAGGGTCACAAGATTTTTGGGGACATTTAGGGGACATTTGGGGGACAGTCACTCACCCAGGGCAGGGATCAGGGGTGACAGATTTTGGGGACATTTAAGAGGGACACATTTTGGGGACATTTAGGGACATTTGGGGGCAGTCACTCACCCAGGGGCAGGGATCAGGGTGACAGATTTTGAGGGACATTTAGGGACATTTGGGGACAGATCACTCACCCAGGGCAGGGATCAGGGTGACAGATTTTTGGGGACATTGGGGACATTAGGGGACATTTGGGGACAGTCCACTCACCCAGAGAGCAGGGATCCAGGGTGACATTGAATTTTGGGGACATTTAGGGACATTTGAGACAGTCCCCACTCCTTGGGGCAGGGATCAGGGTCTGACAGATTTTTAGGGGACATTTGCACATTTAGGGACATTTAGGGGACATTTGGGGACAGTCACTCACCAGGAGCAGGGATCAGAGATGACAGATTTGCAGGGACATTTTGGGGACTGTTGACATTTTAGGGACATTTAGGGACATTTGGGGACATTTGGGGACAGTCACTCACCCAGGGCAGGGATCAGAAGTCTGACAGATTTTGAGGACATTTAGGGGACATCTAGGGACATTTAGGGGACAGTCACTCACCAGGGCAGGGATCAGGGTCGCAGATTTTCACAGGGACATTCGACATTTTGGGGACAGTCCTCACCCAGGGCAGGGGATCAGGGTGACAGATTTTTAGACATTGGGGACATTGGGGACATTTGGGGACAGTCCACTCACCCAGGGCAGGGATCAGGGTGACAGATTTTACAGAGGACATTTAGGGGACATTTGGGGACATTTGACAGTCGCTCACCCAGAGGCAGGGATCAGTGACAGATTTTAGGGACATTTAGGGGACATTGACATTTGACAGTCACTCACCCAGGGCATGGGATCAGGGTGACAGATTTTTCGACATTTGGGGACATCTGGGGACATTTGGGGACATTTAGGGACATTTGGGGACAGTCACTCACCAGGGCAGGGATCAGGGGTGACAGATTTTTGGGGACATTTGGGGACATTTGAGGGACAGTCCTCACAGGGCAGGGATCAGGGTGACAGATTTTGAAGGACATTTAGGGGACACATTTGGGGACATTTGGGGACATTTAGGGACAGTCACTCACCCAGGGGCAGGGATCAGGGGTGACAGATTTTGAGGGACATTTGAGGGACATTTGGGGACAGTCCTCACACAGGGCAGGGATCAGAATTGACAGATTTTTAGGGACATTAGGGACATTTGGGGACATGTGAGGGACAGTCGCTCACCCAGGGCAGGGATCAGGGTGACAGATTTCCAACCCCTCGACGCCCGGGCTAGAGATTCTCTGGGGAACTTCGTGCCTGGGGAAATAAATACAAATAAAATAAAAATAAAAAAAACAAAAACAAAAAAACAAAAAACAAAACAAAAAACAAAAAAAACCACACAACCAAAAGCAAAAAACACTAAAAGCGAAAAACAAAGGAAAACAAAAAACAAAAGACAAAAACCAGACCGACAAAAAGAAAACAAACAAACAAGAGTGAAATCAAGAAACAAAATGGAGTAAAAGATAAAAAAGTAAAATAAAATTAGAAATAAAGGACTTAGTTTAAAAAGGGGTTGGGGTGACACTGAGTTGTCACCAAAAGTGTATCCTAAAGGAGGGACACACTGTCCTGATGTCCCCAGGGTGGTTGGTGATGTCTAATGTCCCCAGGGTGTCCCAAGGTGTCCCCAGGTGTGCAGGGTGTCCCCAATGTCCCCAGGGGGTCCCAGGGTGTCCCCAATGTCCACAAGGTGTCCCTAATGTCCCCAGGGTGTCCCCAGGGTGTCCCCAATATCCGCAGTGTGTCCACAAGGTGTCCCCAATGTCCTCAAGGTGTCCCCAGCCCTGTCCTGTGTCCCCAGGCTTCCCCAAATGTGTCCCCAATGTCCCCAGGGTGTCCACAAGGTGTCCCCAATGTCCCCCAGGGTCCCCCAAGGTGTCCCCAGGGTGTCCCCAAAGGTGTCCCCAGTGGTCCCCCAATGTCCCCTAAAGGTGTCCCCGATGTCCCCCAGTGTGTCCACAAGGTGTCCCCAGGCTGTCCCCAATGTTCCCAAGGTGTCCCCAGCCCTGTCCTGTGTCCCCAGGTTTCCCCAAATATGTCCCCAGAGTGTCCCCAGGGTGTCCCCATGTCCCAAAGGTGTCCCCAGGGTGTCCCCAATGTCCCCAAGGGTGTCCCAAGGTGTCTAATGTCCCCAGGGTGTCCCCAATGTCCCCAAAGGGTGTCCCAAAGGGTGTCCCCAATGTCCCTCCCCAGGGTGTCTAATGTCCCCAGAGTGTCCCAGCCCTCTGCAGCTCCTGCTGCCCCTGCAATGTCCCAAGGTGTCCCCAATGTCCGAGGGGTGTCCACAATGTCTAATGTCCCCAGTGTGTCCACAAGGTGTCCCCAATGTCCCCAAAGTGTCCCAGCCCTGTCCTGTGTCCCCAGGCTTCCCCAAATGTGTCCCCAATGTCCCAGGGTGTCCCCAGTGTGTCCACAAGGTGTCTAATGGCCCCAAAGGTGTCCCCAGGCTGTCCCCAATGTCCCCAAGGTGTCCCCAGCCCTGTCCTGTGTCCCCAGGTTTCCCAAATATGTCCCCCAGGAATTGTCCCCAGGGTGTCCCCAATGTCCCCCAGGGTGTCCCCAGGGTGTCCCAATGTCCCTCTCACACATCCCACGATGAGCACAGAGTGTCCCCAGCCCCTGAGCTCTGCCAGCTCCTGCAGGTACCGGGGTCACTGCTGTCCCCAATGTCCCCAGGCTGTCCCCAATGTCCCCAAGGTGTCCCCAGGGTGTCCCCAATGTCCCCAAGGTGTCCCCAATGTCCCCAGGTGTCCCCAATGTCTCTCTCACACATCCACGATGAGCACAGAGTGTCCCCAGCCCCTGAGCTCTGCCAGCTCCTGCAGGTACCGCGGGTCCCCGCTGGGCAGCTCCAGGTTCTCCAGCACGTGCAGATTAGTCCTGGTGACACCAGGGACATTGTCACCCGTGTCCCCAAGGGCTGAGTGTCCCCCAGGGCCACCCAGGGCCCACGCTATACCTGCATCAGCTTCACTGTCAGGGGCCACCTGCAGCCCCAGCACCCACTTAGGCACTTGGCTGACAGCATGTAGAAATAGCTGGTGGGGCCCACGGGGGCGTGGGCAATGCCACCTGTGGGGACATCATTGGGGACATGGGGACATCATTGGGGACATGGGGACATCACTGAGGCTTAGGGACATCATTGGGGACATGGTGACATCATTAGGGGACATCACTGGGGACATGGTGACATCACCAGCATGTAGAAATAGCTGGTGGGGCCACGGGGGCCGTGGGCAATGCCACCTGTGGGGACATGGGGACATCACTGGGGACATGGTGACATCATCAGCATGTAGAAATAGCTGAGTGGGGGCCCACGGGGGCCGTGGGCAATACCACCTAATGGGGACATGGGGACATCACTGGGGACATGAGGGACATCATTGGGGACATGGTGACATCATCAGCATGTAGAAATAGCTGGTGGGGCCACACGAGGGGCGTGGGCAATACCACCTAGTGGGGACATGGGGACATCGTTGAGGAGACATGGGGACATCATTGGGGACATGGTGACATCATCAGCATGTAGAAATAGCTGGTGGGGCCACACGGGGGCCGTGGGCAATGCCACCTATTGGGGACATGGGGGACATCACTGAGGGGCTTGGGGACATCATTGGGGACATGGGGACATCATTTAGGGGGACATCATTGGGGGCTTGGGAGACATCGTTGGGGACATGGTGACATCATCAGCATGTAGAAATAGCTGAGTGGGGGCCACGGGGGCCGTGGGCAATGCCACCACCTAATGGGGACATGGGGACATGGGGACATGATTGGGGACATGGTGACATCATTTTGGGACATGGGGACATCATTGGGGGGCTTGGGGACATCACTGGGGACTTCACTGGGGACATGGGGACATCACTGGGGGCTTGGAGACATGCGTTGGGGACATGGGGACATCACTGGGGACTTGGGGACATGAGGTGACATCATTGGGAACATGGTGACATCATCCCTGGGGATGTGATGACATCATTGGGAACTTGGGGACATCCCCTGGAACGCAGTGACATCATCCCAGGGGACACAGGGACATCATTGGGGGACATGGGGACATCATTGGGGGACATGGTGACATCACTGAGGGACTTGGGGACATGGTGACATCACTGGGGACTTGGTGACATCATTGGGACTTGGTGACATCATCCCTGGGCAGTTCTGGGGTCACTCACCCCCCAGTCTGGGGAGCAGTTCTGGGGTTATTTTGGGGCAGTTTAGGGGTTATTTTTGGGATTATTTTGGGGTTATTATTGGGGTGACTCAACCCCAGTTTGGGATCATTTTCAGGGGTTATTTTTGGGCTGTGTTGGGGGTATTTCTGGGGTTATTTTTGGGGTCACTCACCCCCAGTCTGGGAGTTATTTTTTAGGTAGTTTTGGGGGTTATTTTGGGGGGCAGTTTGGGGTTACTTTTGAGGAGTTATTTTTGGGGGCTGGGTTGGGGGTACTTCTGGGGATATTTTTGGGTAGTTTGGGGTCCACTCACCCCAGTTTGGGAGTTATTTTGGTGCAGATTTTGGGTATATTTAGGGGTACATTTGGGGTTATTTTAGGGGCAGTTCTTGGGTATATTTTGGGGTACATTTGGGATATTTTGGGGTGGTTTTTGTCGCTCACCCCGCCAAGCAGCCTCGGATGGAGCCGATGCGAGGCGTGACTGAACCTTTCTGCCCCCAGGGCTTAGGGCAGTTGGGGCAGTTTTTGGGTTATTTTTGGGGTACATTTATTTGGAGTGTATTTTGGGGTATATTTTGAGGTATTTTTGGGTGTTTTGTCACTCACTAGCCATGATCGTGGCCGGATGGAGCCGATGCCGAGCTGCAGCGAGCCTTTCTGCCCCAGGGCTTGGGGTTTCCCAGTTTAGGGCAGTTTGGGGCAGTTTTGGAACCTTTTTGGGGTATATTTTGGGTACATTTAGGGGGTATTTTTGGGGTGTTTTTGTCCCACTCACCCCCACGCCAAAAGCTGGCCGGATGGAGCCGATGCTGGTAGCGACAGAACCTTTCTGCCCCAGGGCTTAGGGGCAGTTGGGGTTATTTTAGGAGCAGTTTGGGGTATATTTTTGGGGATTTACATTTGGAGTTATTTTGGGGGTATATTTTGGGGTTATTTTGGGTATATTTTGGGGTTATTTTTGGGGTACATTTGGGGGTATTTTGGGGTGTTTTTGTCCTCACCCCCACGCCAGGCAGCCAGCGCCGGATGGAGCCGATGCAGAGCGTGGCTTGAGCCTTTCTGCCCCAGGGCTTAGGGGCAGTTGGGGCAGTTTTGGGTTATTTTGGGTATTTTTGGGGGTACATTTAGGGGGTATTTTTGGGGTGTTTTTGTCACTCACCCCCACGCCAAGCGGCCAGCCGGATGGAGCCGATGCAGTGCCTTGACTGTGAACCTTTCTGCCCCAGGGCTTGGGAGGCAGTTTGTTGGGGCATTTTAGGGTTATTTTTGGGGTACATTTGGGGGTATTTTTGGGGGTGTATTTTGGGGTATTTTTGGGTGTTTTGTCACTCACCCCACGCGCCAAGCGTGGCCGGATGGAGCCGATGCGGGCCTTGGCGGCCCGAACCTCTGCCCCAGGGCTTAGGGTTATTTACGGGCAGTTTGGGGCAGTTTTTGGGTTATTTTTGGGGTATATTTTGGGTACATTTGGGGTATTTTGGGGTGTTTTTGTCACTCACCCCACGCCAGAAGCGGCGGCCGGATGGAGCCACGATGCGAGCGTGGCTGAGCCTTTCTGCCCCAGGGCTTAGGGCAGTTGGGGCAGATTTTGGGTTATTTTGGGTATTTTTTGGGGTACATTTGGGATATTTTGAGGGTGGTTTGTCACTCACCCCCACACCAAACTGACGGCGGATGGAGCCGATGCAGACACGGCGAACCTTTCTGCCCCCAGGGCTTGGGGGCAGTTGGGTGATTTTAGGGCAGTTTTAGGTTATTTTGGGGTACATTTAGGGTTATTTTAGGGTGTTTTGTCCCTCACCCCCGCCAGAAGCCGGCGGATGGAACGCCGATGCTCGAGGCAGCGACACTCTGCCCCAGGGACTTAGGGCAGTTGAGGAGCTAATTCTTAGGGGACAGTTTTGGGGTTATTTTTTGGGGTATATTTTAGGGGCAGTTTGGGTTATTTTAAGGAATTTACATTTGGGGTATATTTTTGGGGTACATTTGGGATTATTTTGGAGTTATTTTGGGATGTTTTTGTCCTCACCCCATGAAGCGAGTGAGATCGAGCCCGATGCAGTGGCGTGCAGAACTTCTGCCCCAGGGCTTAGGGCAGTTGGGGCAGTTTTGGGTTATTTTTGGGGTATATTTTGGGGGTACATTTGATTATTTTGGGTGTTTTTGTCACTCACCCCCCATCGCCAGAGCGGCCGGATGGAGCGATGCGGGCCTGGCGAACCTTTCTGCCCCAGGGCTTAGGGCAGTTTAAGGGCGGATTTTGGAGTTATTTTTGGGGTATATTTTGGGGTACATTTGGGGTATTTTGGGGTGGTTTTATCCACTCACCCCGCCCAGGCGGCGGATGCTGGAGCCGATGTCCGGTAGCGGCCGAACCTCTCTGCCCCAGGGCTTAGAGGGCAGTTTGGGGCAATTCTTGGGGCAGTTTGGGTTATTTTTGGGTATATTTTAGGGGGCAGTTTGGGTTATTTTAGGGGTACATTTGGGATTATTTTGAGGTACATTTGGGGTATTTTGGGGTGTTTTTGTCACTCACCCCGACCAGGCAGCCCGGATGGAGCCGATGCCCGGGTGGCCGACGAACCTTTCTGCCCCAGGGCCCAAGGAGCAGTTTGGGAGGTTATTTTTGAGGGTACATTTGGGGTTATTTTTGGGGTGGGTATATTTTGGGGGGTACATTTGGGGTATTTTTGGGGTGGTTTTGTCCACTCCACCCCCACGCCAAGCAGCGGGCCGGATGGAGCCGATGCCGGTGAGCGGAGCCTTGTCTGCCCCAGGGCTTGGGGTTATTTTTGGGCAGTTTGGGGGCCCAGTTTTTGGGTTATTTTTGGGGGTATATTTTTGGGGTACATTTGGGGTATTTTTGGGGTGTTTTGTCCTCACAGGCGGCGGATGGAGCCGACACGTGCCGGTAGCGGCCGAACCTTTCTGCCCCCAGGGCTTAGGGGCAGTTTAGGGCAGTTTTAGGTTATTTTTGGGGTATATTTTTGGGGTACATTTTGGGGAATTATTTTTGGGGTGTTTTTGTCCACTCCCCCCCCACGCCAGGGCAAGGCGGCCCGGATGGAGCCGATGCGAGGCGGCGTGAGCCTTTCTGCAGGGCTTTAGGGATTTTTGGGCAGTTTGGGGGCAGTTTGGGGTATATTTTTTGGGGTACATTTGGGGTATTTTGGGGTGTTTTTGTCACTCACCCCCGACCAGAGCGGCGGCCCGGATGGAGCCCGATGCCGAGGCTGGCGAACCTTCTGCCCCCAGGGCCTTGCGACCCCGAACCTCGGCGGGTCGGACCGGGCGTGGCTCTGAGGGACAAGGGGGGGGGGACACGTCACCAAAAAGCTCCTCCAGGGCACCCAGACCCTTCCTGGGACCCCCAGGGATTTTTGGGATCCCCTAAAACTCTTCTACCCCATCAAATCTCCCCTTTTTCCCCCGAATTTCCCATTTTTCACCCCTAAATCTTCCATTTTAACCCCCAAATCCACTTTTCATCCCAAATCCCCATTTCCACCCGAATTTCCCTTTTTTCATCCCCAAATCCCCATTTCCACCCCCAAATTTCCACTTTCCACCCCCAAATTTCCCTTTTCACTGAAATTCCCTTCTTGCCCCCTTTCCACCCCCAAATTTCCCTTTTCACCCCAAATCCCCCATTTCCACCCCCAAATTTCCCTTTTCATCCCTAAATCCCGCGTTTTCACCCCTAAGTTTCCTTTTACCCCAAATCCCCATTTCCACCCCCCAAATCTCCCTTTTTCAGCCCCCAAATCCCCATTTCCATCCTCCTTTTTCCCCCAAATCCCCTTTTTTTCACCCCCAAATCCCCCATTTCCACCCCAAATTTCCACTTTCCACCCCAAATTTCCCTTTTCACTAAAATTCCCTTCTTGCCCCGCTTTCCACCCCCAAATTTCCCTTTCCACCCCAAATCCCATTTCCACCCCCAAATTTCCTTTTTTCAGCCCCAAATCCCTCATTTCCACCCCCAAATCTCCCTTTCCACTAAATCCCCATTTCCACCCCCAAATCTCCTTTTCAGCCCCCAAATCCCCCATTTCCATCCTCCTTTTTTCCCCCAAATCCCCTTTTTTCTCCCCAAATCCCCATTTCCACCCCCAAATTTCCCTTTTTCACCCCAAATCCCCCATTTCCACCTAAGTTTCTCACCCCCAAATCCCCATTTCCACCCCAAATCTCCCTTTTTCAGCCCCAAATCCCCATTTCCATCCTCTTTTTTCCCCAAATCCTTTTTTTCTCCCCAGTCCCCTTTCCCACCCCCAAATTTCCCTTTTTTCACCCTAAATCCCCGATTTCCACCCCTAAGTTTTCCTTTTTCATCCCCAAATCCTCCATTTCCACCTCAGACCTCCTTTTTCAGCTAAATCCCTCATTTCCACCCCCAAATCTCCCTTTCCACCCCCAAATCCCCATTTCCACCCCCAAATCCCCTTTTTCAGCTGAAATCCCCCTTTCCACCTCCCTTTTTTCTCCCAAAGTCCCCTTTTTTCCCCCAAATCCCATTTCCACCCCCAAATCCTTTTTCTCCCCAAATGCCCTCTCCACCCCCAAGTTCCCTTTCACTAAGCCCCTCCCACACTCACAATCATCTTGTAATTCCTGCCACGTCTCCACCGCTGCGAGTACGTCCAACCTGGGGCTGACACAGGGTGTCACAACCCCCAAAAACCCAAAAAACCCCAAAAACCCCCAGAGGTGTCACCTGGGGGTGACAGCCAGACCTCGGGGTGCAGCTCAGCCAGGCCTCAGGGGTGTCCTCCAGGGTGACACAGGGACTCCACCCAGGCCTGAACTGGGGACAGTGGTGGTGGCAGGAGCAGGAACATGTGGGCGGAACACCGGGGGACACGAGAGGTGGCACTGGGGACACTAGTGAGGGACAAAGAGAGGGGGGGTGGTGTGTCACACAGAAGGACTGGCAGGTTTGGGGTGAGCAGGAGGGTGGTCCTTGATGTCCCAGGGTGGTCCCTGATGTCCCAGGGTATCTCTGTTGTCCCCACGGTGTCAGAGTGCTCCCCTTGTGTCTAGGGTTGTCCCTGATGTCCCCCCAGTGTGTCCCTGATGTCCTCAGGGTGGTCCCTGATGTCCCCAGGATGGTCCCCTGATGTCACAGGGGGATCCCAGAGTGGTCCCTTGTGTCCCCACACTGGTCCCTGAAGTCCCCACAGTGGTCCCTGATGTCCCCACAGTGTCCCCAGGATGGTCCTGATGTCCCCAGGGTGGTCACTGATGTCCCCACACTATCCTTGGGTGGTCCCTGATGTCCCCAGGGGGATCCCAGAGTGGTCCCTTATGTCCCCAAGGTGTCCTTGATGCCCCCAGGGCATCCCAGGATGGTTCCTGATGTCCCCAGGGTGGTCACTGATATCCCCAGGGTGTCCCAGGGTGGTCCCTTATGTTTCCAGGATGGTCCCTGCTCTCCCCAGGGTGACCTCAAGGTGTCCCTGATGTCCCCAGGGAGGTTTGGGGTGGTCCTGTTGTCCCTAGGATGGTCCCTGATATCCCCAGGGTGTCCCAGGGTGGTCACTGATATCCCAGGCTATCCTTGATGTCCCCAGGGTGTCCCTTATGTCCCCAGGATGGTCCCTGATTATCAGAAGGGTGTCCAGAGATTGTCCCAGGGTGGTCCCTCATGTGTCCCCACAGTGTCCCTAGGGTGATCCCTGCTGTCCCCAGGGTGATCTCTGATGTCCGAGGGTGTCCTGAGGTGCTTCCTGCTGTCCCCCGATTGGTCCCCGCTGTCCCCACGCCCAGGACCACACTCTCCCCGCCGTCCCACAGTGTCCCAGTGTCAAGCCCGCACTCCCACCCTGTGGGACGCTCGGGGTCCCACGCAGGTACGGCGCCGTCGAAAACTGCGACCGTGAGAGAGGAGTCCGCCATTGACTGAGGCGAGGCGCGAGGCGACCCCCGGCTCACCCCAGCCGCGCTCTTTAGCCATCGGACTGCCGAGCCCCCGGCCCGGCTCACATTTGGTACGGCCCAGCTCGATGCCCGCCCACTTCTCCCCCTCGGCGGTGGCGCGCCACTTCTCCCCTCAGCGATGGCCCCGCCCGTCCCCCTCAGCGATGGCCCCGCCCACTTCTCCCCTCAGCGATGACCACGCGCCCTCCCAGCGATGGCCACGCCCACTCACTCAGCGGTGGCGCCGCCCCCGCCCGGTTCTCCCCGTTCCCGGGTGCCGCTCGGTTTCGCGTTCCCGTCCCATTCCCGGTTCCGTTCCCTTTCCCGGTTCCCGTCAGCCCAGCCCGTTGCCCGGTGCCGTTTTCCCGCCCGTTCTCACCGCCGCCCAGCCCGTCCATTTGCTCCGGGCCTGAGGCGTACCGCCTTATTGTGTGTATTGTGT
>JAPFBE010000059.1:0-132667 GCA_034336665.1 Luscinia megarhynchos
GGAACTGGGAAGAACTGGGACTGTGCTGGGGCAAACTCCATCATAATAGCGACTGGCTGGGAGTGACCGGGCTCATGCTGGGAGTGCCGAGGAAACTGGAAGCACACGCGGGGAGCAACTGGGCTCATGCTGGGAGCAGCCACTGGTGACACTGGGAGCCCCGAAGCCCTTTCCCGGCCATGCCGCCCCTCCAGCCCCAGCACCCCCCGCCGGGGTCCCGGCAATGCCAGGGGTCCCCCCCTCTCGGGCTCCCCGCTTTGCCCTTCTGGGGCTCTCCTGTCTCTGCGCTCCCGCTCAGGGAAGCCGCGCCTCTCCCGGGGCTCCCCAAAACCGCTGTCCCCCCGCCGATCCCGCCGCTCCCGTGCGCTCCCCACGGCAGAGCTCGCATTCCCCTCATTTTCTGGGTGTTCATTAGCCCCGCCCATTTCCCTTCACGGCCCCTGTCAATCATTATCCCCTCCCCATTCATTCGCTTCTAGGCCTTGTGTTCGCCCCGCCCCATTTCCCTCTATGCCCCGCCCATCTTTTGGCTCATTCACTCCGCGCATGCTCAGAACACCCGTTTGTTCCTCCCGGACTCCGTTTCCCTGATTCGGCCTCAGCGTGTCCGTGAGGTGCGGTGGGGCTGGAGGGGATCTATAGGGGATCTATAGGGTTCTGTAGCGGTTCTGTAGGGCATGTGTTGGGGGCTCGGTGGGCTTTACAGTCCTAGGTGCTTACTGGGAGTCTGCAAAGGGGGTTTTGGGGCTCTGGGGGTCCCAAAAGTGCGTCTGGGAGGTCTGTAGGGGACTGGGGGCGGGGCGGGGCTGAATGTCTCTATAGAGGATTTGGGCTTGTCTATAGGGGATTTGGGGGCTCTGGGGGATCCCTAAAGGGGTTCTGGGAAGTCTGCAGGGGATCCATAGGGGTCTGGGGGTGACAGGAGCAAAGATGGCAATGCATAGGAGGCATTAATGGGTGTTCTGAGCATGCTTGGAGAGAACCGGTCAGGAGGTGGGTGGAGCTTAGAGGGGCAAAGGGTGGGACAAACACAAGGGCTCAGTCTGAAGGAAAGGGGAGGCGTTAATGATTGACAGGGGCTCTGAATAGATAGGGCCGGGGCAAATAAATGGACAGAAACTGAGGAGAAAGAAGCGGGGTCAAGGAGATGGAGAGAACTGTAAAGGGAAGGATCGGTGCCAAAGGGCCTTGTAGTATAAAATGAGCATGGTTAGGCCTAAAATCACCCAAAAGCATGTCAAATGCAGACGTAATCCACCAGGTTTGGCCTAAAATCACCCTAAGGGACGTCAAATCCACTCAAATGGAGTCTAAAATCATCCAAATTGGCCTGACATTGTACAAAAGGGGCCTAAAATCCAGCCTAAAACTCCCAGTTAGGTAAGAAATCACCCAAACCACCCTAAAATCTTTTGGACCAAGACCGAGACCAGAACTGGCAATAGCTCCAAGAATGAGACCGAAATCAGAATGGAGACGGGCACTGTGGGAAGAAATCCCCAAATGCAAGTTTTTCCCTACAAGGTGTCTACCCAGCAGTTGGTGGTGTTGATGTCTGCCTACCCAGTTGACTATAACTAAAGTTTGTGTTGACTCTTTATTGTTAATGTTTTATGCCTTTGTACATTGTTAATGCTCCCAGCTGTTTGTCCCTTTCCCCCGTCCCCGTATCTACTCTTGGATCCACGCCCACCTCCACTGCCCCCTCCAAAATGGCACGTGACAGCAAGTACTCATGGGATAGCATTCAGTCCTAAAAACCCCTAAAAACAACGAGCCAGTAAAACATCTGAGACTAAAAAATGGTACTCCCAGGTTGAGGAAACAGTGAAAAAGATGAAATCACCCACTAGAGCTTTTTCACCTTGTCGTCATGACGTGAACAACACTCGGCCACACGACACCGCTAGACCAAGAGCCACCAAATGTTTCCCCAGGGACTCTCCAAAGGATGGAAGCCCCGGCTCTGCTGCACAGCAAAGCTGAACTCCTCCACCTCTTCCGCATCGTCCATCGGGAGCAGCGGCGCTGTGCGTGACCCCTCGGGCCCCACAGAGAGCTGATTTTCAATAAAGGCCTTGAAAAAGGAGCTGGTCTCCTGGCCCATTCATTACAGAGATAAAGACTGGGAACAGAACCGACACCAGAACTGAGACTAGCACTGCTCCAGAACGGGAATGGAGACTGGGACAGAGACTGAGACCAAAACCAGGCCCAGAATTGGCACTGGGACCAAGACTGAGACCAGCACAAACACTGGGACTGGCAGCAAGAGAGCTCCAGGACTGCTCTTGGCTTGGGACCAGCACCAAGAGAACTCTGGGACTGAAACTGAGAGCGGAACCAGAACCAGCACCAAGACTGGCACCGGTACAAAAACACCAACTGGCAGCACTCCAGCACCAGAACCAAGACTGAGATTGGCACTGGGAGCAGTCTGGGACCAACACCAGCACCAGTACCAGCACTGGGACTGGGACTGCTCTAAAACCGAGACCAAGAACGACATTGAGTCCAATACTGAAAACAGAACCGGCACTGGCACCGAGACTGGCACCACTATTGGACCCAGACTGAGACCAGCACTGTGGAAGCTGAGACAGAGAGTGCTGTGGATTTAATTGGCATTTGCAGTTTGAAAACCAGGATGCTTTGGCAAGAACAAACAGAGCTTTGACGATTACAAGAAATTTGGATCGAGAGTGGTGACAGGAAAGAAGACTGAACTAAGTAAGGAGAAATGTAAAATTTGTCTGGGTGATGTTCAACCCAATGAATGTAGAAAAAATGACTGCCTTCCTAAAAATGGTGTATAAGCAAATGTAGCTCACAATAAATTTGGATTCTGATCACACGCAGTCTCTGTCTCTCTCTCTATTGTCGATAAAATGACCCAGGACTGGAATCAAGACCAAGACCGGGAACAAAACTTACACCAGAACTGAAACCAGCACATCTACAAGACCGCCACTGGGACTCGATCTCAGACCGAACCCAAACCGGCCCCAGAACTGGCACTGGGACCAAGACTGAGACTAAGACACTAGAACCGGCAACGGGAGAACTCCAATACTGAGATTCAGAGCAGCAACAGAACCAACACCAAGACTGGCACGACTGTAAGACCCACTGGGACTGAGACCAGCACCGCTCTGGGATCGAGATGGACACCCGGACTGGAATGAGCACAAGGAGCACTCGGGGACTGCTCCAAGACTGAGATCGACACAGGAACCAGAACCGAAACCGAGGCTGACAGCAGGAGTGCTCCAAGACTAAGAGTGAGACTGAGGCTGGCATCAGGACAGGGATCAGCACGAGGATCACACTGTGAGCACTCTGGGACCTCCACATTAACTCTGGGGACTTCTGGCTGTGCTCCCTTGCGGGACTGGGAGGGACCCCTGAGCGGGGCGGGACCGCCTCGGTTCGCAACGTTCTGGAGCATTCATCCCAGGTAGTACAATCTCAGTCCCTGTGATCCCAGTTTCTACAATCCCAATCCATGTGGTCCCTGGGTGTACAGTCTCAGTCGATGTGATCCTAGTTTGTAGAATCCCGGTCCATATGGTACCAGTTTGTACAATCCCAGTCCATGTGAGCCCAGTTTGTACAATCTCAGTCTGCATGGCTGTCCTGGGTTGATAATTTGACTAACTCTTTACCCTGCCCCCCTTGGCCATGAAGCTGTCTGCTCCCGGGGGAGGGGCCGCCTGGGCTCTGCTCTGCGGAATGGCCTTGGTTTGCCGCGGGTTTGGCTTGGGGGGTGGGGGGGTGCTCGCACGGCTGCGCGCTTGGCTCTGGCTACTGCTGCGGGTGGCTATCGCTGCTGTGGTGGTGGCTCGTGGCCTGGTTTGTGAGTTAGCTGTTTTTTGGGGTTTTTTGCTTAATTTTTTTTTGACTTTATATTGCTTAAATTATTCGGTTTAGCTCGCTGCTGTTTAAGGCTTGCTGGCTATTCCGGCTGTTTTTTTTCTTTCTCTCTCTCCCCCTCTCCCTTCTCCCCCTCACCCCGAGGATTCAGCACCAGCTCCGGAGGAACCCTGCGGCCTGCCGCTAGACACCGGCCAAAAAAGTATTTCGCCCTTCTAGTAAAAATCAAAGCGTCCAAGTTTCTCTCTCTCGGTGAAAACTTTTTTGTCACCTGGGTCTGTGCTGGGAAGTGTTTCTCTTGTATGTGTTAATAAATAGGTTTTTTCCACTTTTCCCCATGAGTAAAATTTTTTTTTCTTATTTCCTGGGAAGCTCTTCTGGAGGCTTTTTCCCTAAGTTTGTCCAAACTTGGACAATGGCCCTGATCCATTGGGGCCCAGTCTGTGCAGTCCCAGTCTGGAGAATCCCAGTCCATGTCATCCCAGTCTGCAGGGTCCTGCATGGCTCACACTGCCAAGCTCTGGAATTCCAGTTCCCTGCCAGGAAAAGATCCTGGAAAAGTTCCTGCCATTGAAGGCAAAGCTCTTTAGAAGGGGCCAAAAGCGAAATGCCACAAGTTCTTACAGGGACATTTCACTGCCAGCCTTCAGAACTTCACCCATGGCTGTTGCAGCTCCTGCACTGGGAATTGAATCAGGGCAGGGTCTTTGGTGGGAGCTGCCCTGGGTCAAGGGAGACCCTGAGAGAGAAACAGAGCAGGCAGAGAGAGGTAGGAGAGAAAGGAGGACACAAACATAATCAGCTGAGAAGGTGCCACTGAAAACAGAACTGGAACTGACTGAAAGAGAATGAGACAGAAATCAGGAATTGTCAAAGTTTTATTTACTATCAAATCCGTCTGCCCCAGCCAGACCCACACAATCCTGATCCCACCACTCCAAATTTGGATCCCACTTGTCCCAATCTCTTTCCAACCAATTCTCACCTTGGTGGTTGTGTAATTCACTACGGTTTGTGTGTGATTAATTGTTTTGAGGAGAGAACAAGGCACTTTGCAGTTGGATTAATCCTTTTGAGTCAAAATTGAGGTGTTTTTAATTGGATTTGGGAGGTTTTGAGGTGATAGATCGCTCCCTTTTGGGTTTTGGAGCACAAAGAGATGGAGAAGAGAGAAAAATTAATGCCAAAACAAAAGGATAACCAGGCAGGTGTCTACCCACGGATTGTGGGTCACCAGGGCTCTGCCCAACATGGGTCCTGCAGAGAGGGATGGAAATGGAGCAGTGCACGAAGCTCTTCCCACACTCGAGGCACTTGCAGGGCTTCCCTTACCGGTGCCTCCGTTGGTGTTTGGTCAAGTTTGAGCTGTAGGAGAAGCTCTTCCCACACTCCTCACACTCGTAGGGTCTCTACCCAGTGTGGATGCGCTGGTGGGTGATGAGAGTGGACTTCCGCCTGAAGCCCTTCCCGCAGTGAGGACACTCGAAGGGCCTCTCTTCTGTGTGTGTCTGGTAGTGCTGGAGGAGCTTGGTGCTGGTGGGAAACCTCTTCCCACACTTAGAACACTCGCAGGGTCTCTCCCCAGTGTGGATCCTTTGGTGAACGATTAGGCTGGAACGGTTCCTGAAGCCCTTCCCACAGTCCCCACACTTGTATGGCCTTTCGCCAGTGTGGATGTACTGGTGATGGATAAAATCCTTCCGCTGCCTGAAGCCCTTCCCACACTCCTCACACTTGTAGGGCCTCTCCCCACTGTGGATCCTCTGGTGGCTGATCAGGTGAGAGATCTGGCTGAAGCTCATCCCACACTCCACACAGTTGTGGGGCTTTTCCCCCGTGTGGATGCGCCGGTGTCTGGTGAGTTTTGAATTTTCCCTGAATCCCATCCCGCAGTCGGGGCAGCGGAAGGGCTTCTCGTCTGTGTGCGTGCGCTGGTGTTTGAGGAGATTGCTGCTCGTGTGAAACATCTTCCCACACTCCCCACACTCGTAAGGCCTCTCCCCAGTGTGGATCCTCTGGTGGCGAATCAGTCTGGACCTCCATCTGAAGCTCATCCCACACTCTGAGCACTTGTGGCACTTCTCCCCATCACAAAAGTGCTCATGGACCACCAGGTGCGAGCTCTGACTCCACCTCCGGCCGCCTGCCTGGCTCAGGCTGGGTCTTTCCTCCTCAGATCCCTGCAATCTGCATTTGCAGCCCCTCCTGGTGCAGTAACTCGGCAGCTTTTCCTCCCTGTTAGATTCCTGCGCCGTGGATCCGCTGCAAACGGACTCTTCCACGAGGTTCTGCCGCGGGGATTTGTCCTCCCTGCTCCTTGTGCTCAGCTCCTTGTCTGGGCCAGGAAGAACAAGGAGAGGATGGGATTTGCCTCTGTGCCAGAGGGAAGGGGAAGGAGATCCCCCCAGGCGCGTCCCCAGCAGAACAGTGTCGACAGAGGGGTGTCCTGCAGCCGGGGCTGTGCTGGGCTGGGAGATGGAGCAGGACAGAGGGGGAAAGGGGCACTGACTTCCTCCTCACCTGCCTGGGGCTCCTGGGCCATCTTCCTCTTCCTCGCACCTGCCTCTTCCTCCATCGGGCCAAGGCTTGGCAATGGGAAATCCTGGTTTGGGGAAAAACAAGGGATAAGAGTGTTATGTTGGGGGTTCCTCCTGCCCAAGTCCATCTCTAGAAGTCCCTGGGCATTTGGGGATTATCAGAACATCCCAAACACCAACATTCCGCCCTGAAAATGCCTCACAGGAGCTCCTTGGCAATGGTCCCTCCCCTTTGGTGTTTGGGGGGGGTCCCCCCTATCCCAACTGCTGGGGGTCACGCTTGTATTGGGGGTCCCCCATCTACTCGGTGCCCACCCTCCCCAGGCTGCTGGGAGTCCCATGAATCCGAAATGCTCCCCCCTCTTCCCTCTCCACATTTAGAGATGGTGAGGGATTCTGGGGTACCAAGGTGCCTTCTCCCCTTATACTCTGCTTTGGGGTGCAGGGGGTCCAAAGAGTCTCCCCTGCCCCTCTCCAGGCTGTTGAGAGTCCCACCAATGGCGGAGCTCCCCCCCCTCTGGGCTCCCCACTTTGGGGTCCTGGGGGACACAAAGCTCTTCTCCCCCTGGCTACCTCTGCCGGCAGCCGCCACCGGGACCCCGCAGTGTCCCCCCAAGGGCCAAAATCTTCTCAGATTTGGAATTCTGCATTCTCCAAATATTCCCCACCCCTAAAACGAATTAATAGGCCATGCAGAGAGGCACTGGGACTATTCCAGGGGCAATTGGGATAAAACTGGGGGAAGAGAACCACACTGAGCTAAGTGGGAGTGCCTGGGAATGACTACGAGATTGTTCAGGAAAATTTGGATATACTGCAATGTCTGAGACCATAGGGGTGGTGTCTGGGACCTAACTGGGAGCAAGTGGAAATCGGCTGCAGAAAAAACTGTGACCATGCTGTGGCTAATGGGGGCAAGAGTGAGTGACTGGGGCCCTGCTGGCAGAGACTGGCATAATACTGGACTCATACTGGGATAACACTGGGAGTGACTGCGACTGTGCTAGGGGGCAGCTGGGAGGACTGATATAATGACAGTGTCTGTAATCATACTGGGAGGACTGGAAACACACTGGGAACAGTTGTGACTATGAAGGGGCTACTGTAGAGTCAGTGGGAGTTACTACTCTATACTGGGGGCAACTGGGCATGATTGGGACCATGCTGTGAGGGACTATGATCATCAATTGAATGACTGGAACTATGCAAGGGGCAACTGGGAGCCCAGTGGGAGGAACTGGGAGCAACTGGAACCATGCTCAGTAGGACTGGGATCCTACTGCATCATACTGGCAGAACCTTGAACTGCACTGAGGGTGACTGGGAAAGGCTAGGAGCAACTGGGATCGGTCTGGAAGCAGCTGAGGACAACTGGGAGGGACTGGGAGAGACTGAAACCACAGCGAGGGGAAATGGGAGCAACTGGAACCACACTGGATGATAATCCGAGCAGCTGTGCCCTTGTCAGAGTCATACTGGGATCCTACTGGAACTGGCTGGGATCATACTGGGAGTGACTGGAATAGGACAGGGAATATCTGAGATTGACTGGGATAACACTGCAATCACTGCGAGTGAAGGAAAAGTGCTGGCCATGACTGGAACCATACTGCAAGTGCCTGGGAGCAACAGGGCCCATATTGAGAGGAAAATGTGGACACATTGGGAGCAACTGGGAGCAACTGGAAGGTACTGGAATAATGCTAAGCACACTGAGGACATAACAGGGATCATACTGGGAACAACTGGGAGTATGGGACACTCATAGAAACTGGGATCAGTCTGGATACAACTGGGAGTAACTGGGAAAGACTGGCAACTTTCTGAGCTAACAGGAACTTTAACAGGGAAATTGTGCAATAATGAGAGTGTCTGTAACCACACTGGGGGAACTGGAATCACACTGGGAGCAACTGGGAGATAGTGGGACAATGCTGAGAGAGAAAGGGGCTATTCTAGGGATCTTCCGGGCAGGAACTGGGAACAACTGCAACTATTCTGGCAGCAACTGGGATCATCCTGGGATCACAGGGAGAGCAGCTGGGTCCATGCTAGGTGAGACTGGGATCACACTGAGGGTGACTGGAATCATACTGGGATGGTCTGGGAGTGGCTGTGAATAACGGGAATCATGCTGAAAGCAAGTGGGAAGAAGTGAGAGGGACTGGCAGCATGCTGGGGGTGACTGGGATATACTGGGACAGACAGGGAATCACATGGATTATACTGGAGGTTGTTGGGGTGAGAGTTGGGTTGTTGACAGAGGGCACCTGGGGGCCGTGGCCTCATACTGGAAGTGACTGGGACTATCCTATGGGTTAACTGGGAGAGCTGGGAACACACTGGATGGAAGTGGGAAGAACTGGGACTGTGCTGGGGCAAACTCCATCATAATAGCGACTGGCTGGGAGTGACCGGGCTCATGCTGGGAGTGCCGAGGAAACTGGAAGCACACGCGGGGAGCAACTGGGCTCATGCTGGGAGCAGCCACTGGTGACACCGGGAGCCCCGAAGCCCTTTCCCGGCCATGCCGCCCTCCAGCCCCAGCACCCCCGCCGGGGGTCCCGGCAATGCCAGGGGTCCCCCTCTCGGGCTCCCCGCTTTGCCCTTCTGGGGCTCTCCTCTCTCTGCGCTCCCGCTCAGGGAAGCCAGCGCCTCTCCGGGGCTCCCCAAAACCGCTGTCCCCCGCCGATCCCGCCGCTCCCGCGCTCCCCACGTGGCCCCTGGCAGAGCTCGCAGGGCCCGGCCCGGGAAGCCCAACCCCACCGCGGGGGACCCGCATCCCCCGCCCCCGCCGGGGCTCTGCCCGCACCCACCGGGACCCCCAAAAACACCTCCCGGGGACCCCCCGATGTCCCCCCGAGGGCCATCTGTGTCTCTGGAGCCCAGCAAGATCCAAATATCCCCCCCAAAAATCCCCAAACCCAGGGAACGCCCCAGGATATTTGGGGAGAGCTCCCCCTCCCCTGGCACCTGCAGGATGGGGGGAGATGTTCCTGGGGGGCCTGTGAGTTCAGGGAGCTGCGGGCCCACGTGCTTCACTTGCTCTTTGTTCCTCCTGCTTCTGCTGCCGCTCTGCCTCTTCCTCCCTCCTCTTCCTCCTCTCCCGCCCCCGTTCAGAACCCTTAACTGGGAGGGGATGGGTCAAGGGAAGGGCGGGAACTGTGAGGGGAAAGGGGCAGGGCCAAAAGGATTCGTTTTGGCCTAAAATCACCAATAAAGGGCCTTAAATGCAGCCTCAATCCACAAGGTTTTGCCTAACTTCAGCCAAAGGTGCCTCAAATCTACACAATGGAGTCTAATATCATCTGAATGGCCCATTGTCCAAAGGCGCCTAAAATTCATCCTAAAGTTGATCAGGTTTAGCTTAAACACAGACAAAGGCCCATAAAGCCACCCTGTATCCTCACATGCTTTGGCTTTAAATCAGCCAAATGCGGTTAAAATGTAACCAAGGGGTCTAAAATTTCCCAAACTGATTAAAAACCCCACAACTGGCCCAAAATCACCCTTCAATCTCCCCGATGGCTGGAAAATCAACCCTGAAAGTGCCCATTTTTTCCTAATATCACCCAAATGGACCTAAACACACCCAAACTGGCCTGAAACCCGCCACGGGAGCCAAAATCACCCTAAAATCAGAGCCCTGGGTCTCATAGGCTTCATGCCAGCTGCTCACTGCTGTATTTCAGCACCCAAAATTCCCTCTCCCCCAAGTCCCACATTTGGACCCTGAATTCCCAAATATTCTTTAAGGAGATGTCAAAAATTTCCTCTAGAGAACCCAAACTTCCCTTGTTTGGACCCATGTTTGCCTGTAGAGACCCCAAAAATTCCCTATGGCATCCCCCAAAATTGCATTTGAGGACCCCAACATTGCAAAAATTCCCAATAGAGACCTAAAAATTCCCATGTCTGGACATAAATTTAAAAAAAACCTTCCCAGTGTAGACCCCGTAATTCTTAAAATTCTCAATATAGGCGCCAAAATTCCCTACAAACACTATGAAATTCCCTTTAATTACTCCATAATTTCCTTATCGGGACCACAAAATTCCCAAGAGACCCCCAAATTCCCTTAAAGGACCATTCCCAAAAGTTTTCTATAGGAACCACAAAATTCTCTAGAGCGACCCCAAGAATTCCCTGGACAGAGCCCAAAATTCCCAGAAATTCCCTTTAAGAACCCCAAAATTCCCCATAGAGACCCTGAGACCCCCCTGGACTCTCTATAGGACACACCAGGCCCCTGTGGATCCCCTTATAGACCTCCCAGAGCACCTTTAGGGACCCCCAGAGCCCCCCAAATCCCCTACAGACAAGCCCAAATCCTCCATAGAGACCCTCAGACCCCCTAATCCCCTATAGAAATCCCAATCCCTTTTAAGGGACCCCCCCAAAATCCCCTATAGACAAGCCCAAATCCTCTACAGAGACACTGAGCCCCCAGTCCCCTACAGATCCTTTACAGACCTCACAGACTCCCTTTATTGACCCCACAGAGCCCCCAAATCCCCTTTGCAGACTCCCAGAAAACTCCCAGGGCCACAAAGCCACACCAGTCTGCTAGAGAACCCCTATAGGCACCCTTTAGACCTCCCAGAGCCTCCCAAATCCCCTATAGACAAGTCCAAATCCCCTGAAAACCCCCACTGGACCAAAATCACCACAAGATCAGACCCCGGGGTCTCACAGCCTTCATGCCAGCTGCTCACTGCCATATTTTGGCACCCAAAATTCCCTCTTCCCCAAGTCCCACACTGGACCCTGAATTCCCAAATTTTCCTAAGGAGATCCCAAAAATTTCCTCTAGAAAACCCAAACTTCCCATGTTTGGACCCAAGTGTTTTTCTACGGACCCCAAAGATTCCCTATGGCATTCTCCAAAATTGCATTTGAGGACCCCAGCATTGCAAAAGTTCACAATACTAACCAAAAATCCAAAGTTTGGACACAAAATTAAAAAAGGAATTCCTGGTGGAGACCCCATAATTCTCAAAATTGTCAGTATAGGCCCAAAAATTCCCCACAAACACTACAGAATTCCCTTTAATTCCCCAACATTTCATTATGGGGACCCCAAGATTCGCAAGAGAATTCCAAATTCCCTTTAAGGACCCCAAAATTCCCAAAAATTCTCAAAAGGAACTCCAAAATTCCCTATAGGGATCCCAAGAATTCCCTAGATAGAGCCCAAATTTTCTAGAAATTCCCTTTAAGAACCCCAAATTTCCTCTAGAGACCCTGAGACCCTCCCAGACCCTCCAGGAACCTGTATAGGCTCCACCAGTTCCCTATAAATCTGATAAAATCAACTATAGACCCCCAGACTCCCTTTAGGGACCTTCCAGCGCTCCCCAAATCCCATATAGAGACCCTCAGACACCCCAGTCCCATACAGATCCCCTACAGCCCTCTCAGGCCCCCTTCTGGACCTTGCAGAGCCCCCAGATTCCCTTTGCAGACCCCAAAAACCTCCCAATGCCGTAAAGCGCCCCCAGGCCCCTATAGATCCCCTACAGACTTCCCAGAACCCCTTTAGGGATCCCCCAGAGCCCCCAAATCCCCTATAGACAAGCCCAAATCCTCTAGAGAGACATTCAGCCCCGCCCCGCCCCCAGTCCCCTACAGACCTCCCAGACGCACTTTTGGGACCCCCAGAGCCCCAGAACCCCCTTTGCAGACCCCCAGAAAGCACCCAGGACCATAAAGACCACCGAGCCCCCAAAACAAGCCCTACAGAACCCAAAGAGATCCCCTACAGGTCCCCTATAGATCCCCTATAGATCCCCTCCAGCCCCACCGCACCTCACGGACACGCTGAGGACCAAACGGGGAAATGGAGTCTGAGAGGAACTTCCGGGTGTTCTGAGCATGCGCGGAGTGAATGCGCCAAAAGATGGGCGGGGCTCAGAGGGAATGGGGCGGGGCGAACACAAGGCCTCGAAGCGAATGAAAGGGAGGGAGAATGATTGACAGGGGCTGTGTGGAAATGGGCAGGACTAATAAATGCCCAGGAAATGAGTTCCCAGCTCTCCCAGTTAACCCACAGCATAGTCCCAGTCACTTCCAGTATGAGGCCATGGCCCCCAGTTGCCCTCTGTCAATGCCAGCATCACCCCAATAACCTCCAGTATAATCCCTGTGACTCCCTGTCTCTCCCAGTATATCCCAGTCACCCTCAGCATGCTGCCAGTCCCTCTCACTTCTTCCCACTTGCTTTCAGCATGATTCCAGTTGTTCACAGCCACTCCCAGTCCATCCCCAGTATGATTCCAGTCACCCTCAGTGTGATCCCCAGTCTCACCCAGCATGGACCCAGCTGCTCTCCCTGTGATCCCAGGATGATCCCCAGTTGCTGCCAGTATCGTTCCAGTTATTCCCAGTTCCTGCCCGGAAGATCCCTAGAATAGCCCCTTTCTCTCTCAGCATTGTCCCACTCTCTCCCAGTTGCCCCCAGCCTGGTTCGACTCCCCCAATATGGTCCCAGCTGTTCCCAGTGCGGTTCCAGTCCGCTCAGTACGGTTACAGATAATATCATAACATCCCAGTTGCCCCAGTAAGGTTCCAGTTCTCTCAGAATGATGCCTGTCTTACCCAGTTCCTCCCACTTGTCCCCAGCCTGATCCCAGTTTCTGTCAGTGTCCTATACTCAGAGTTGTTCCCAGTATGATCCCTGTTATGGCCTCAGGACCCTCAGCATGGTTCCAGTACCTTCCAGTTGATCCCAGTTGCTCTTAACGTGTCCACATTTTCCTCCCAACATGGGCCCAGTAGCTCCCAGTAACCCCCAGTCAGGTTCCATTCCCACTCACTGTAATCCCAGTGGCTCCCAGGATGATCCCAGTAGGACCTAGTCACTCCCAGTATGCTTCCAGTCTCTCCCAGTATGATCCGTTGCAGGCAGTCACCCCCAGTATGCTTCCAGTCATCTCCAGTATGACCCCAGTCACTCCCAGATTCTCCCAATATTACTCCAGTCATGCTCAGACTGACTCCCTGTCACTCCCAGTGTGGGCCCAGTTGCTCTGAGTCACTCCCAGTATGGCTCCAGTTGTGGCCAGTACTTTTCATTTAACTCCCAGTCTGATTGCAGTATGATCCCAGTCATTCTAGGATGTTCCCAGTTCCATTCCAATCACTCTCAGTACAATCCCAGCTAGTTCCAGTAGGATCCCAGTATGACTCTGACATGGGCAGAACTGCTCCCATTATCATCCAGTGTGGTTCCAGTTGCTCCCACTTCCCCTCACTGTGGTTTCAGTTGCTCCCAGTGTATCCCAGTTGCTGCCAGCATGTTCCCAGTCACTCTCAGGTGTCCTCAGCTGCTTCCACACTGATCCCAGTTGCTCACAGCCTCTCCCATTCACCCTCAGTGCTGTCCAAGCTTCTGCCAGTATGATCCAGTATGATCCCAGTCCTTCTGAGCATGGTTCCAGTTGCTCCCAGTTCCTCCCGTTATGATCCCAGTTGCCCCCAGTGGCCCCTAGCACAGTCCCAGTCACTCCATAGATGATCCCAGTCCCTCCCAGCATGGTCCCAGTCATGCCCAGTTCCCCCAGTACAGAGTAGTAGCTCCCATTGACTCCCCAGTAGCCCCCAGCGTGGTCCCAGTTCTCTCCAGCATGGTCACAACTGTTCCCAGTGTGGTTCCCCTTCCTGAGCAGTGCCCCTTGTGGACACAAGGCAGTATTGCAGCCCTTCGGACCCTGAGAATTCTGCCTTTGTGGACTCAGCCTGGCAATACAATTCCCGCCCCCCGCACTCCCCTCATTCCGAGGTGTGCTGCCCCTTGAGGACAGAGCTTGGTACTACAGCTCCCACGTCAGGCACTCCTGCCCTCCTGTGGACACAACCCAGTACTGCAGCCCACCCCCGAGCAGTTCTGACACCTTGTAGACACAGCATGATACTCCAGCACACCCCTGCCTTGAACATTGCTGCCCCTTTGGATGCAAACCGAACTGCAGCCTCTTGTCCCTATACAGTGCTGCCTTCTTGTGGACACAGCATGGCACTGTATCCCCCCCCTTGTTTCCGAGTAGTGCTGCCCCAATTTGGATACAACCCGCTACTGCAGCCCTCCCTTTCGAGCCGTGCTGCCCTCTTGTGGACACGGCATCGTCATGTAGATCTCCCCTTGAGCAGTCCTGCCCTGTTGCGGATATAACCCGATTCTATACTGAGCCCCCTCCTAAAGCAGAGCTGCCCCCTTGTGAACACAGCTCGGTGCTGTAGCCCCCCTTCAGCAGTGCTGCCCCCTTGTGGGTACAACCTGGTTCTGCAGCCACAGCCTCCCCCAAGCCCCCAAAGTGCTGTCTCCTTGTGGATACAGCCTGGTACTGCAGCCTACACTTTAAAACAGTGTTGCCCCATTGTGGACACAAGCCAGTACTGCAGCATCCCCCTCACAGCAGGGCTGCCCCCTTGTGGACACAGGTCGGTACTGCAGTCCTCTCAAAGAGCACTGCTACTTTCTTGTGGATACTGATTGGTTCTGCAGTCCCCTCCCTCTTCTGAGCAGTGCTGCCCCCCTCTGGACACAGCCCAGTACTGCAGCACGCCCCTCCCCAAGCAGTGATGCCCCCTTGTGGG
Organism: Luscinia megarhynchos; assembly: GCA_034336665.1. NCBI lineage: Eukaryota > Metazoa > Chordata > Aves > Passeriformes > Muscicapidae > Luscinia > Luscinia megarhynchos. The sequence goes on from JAPFBE010000059.1 coordinate 15,006, forward strand.
CACAGCATGGTACTTGTCAGGGTCCACACCTCATGCGAAGCCTGATAGGTTCTTTTAGGGATCTCAAAGCGCAAAAAACACAGCAGGGGACAAAACCAGTTTACTTTTGCAAAAATACTCTTTATTTAGTGCCAACCAAATGCGATAGCGGGACAGGAAATAAAAGAGAGAGAGAAAGAGAGAGAGAGAGAGAGAAAAGGGTTTGGAATTATAGCTACCAAGATGGGCAGACGATCCTCATGGTACCAGCCAATAGATGTCCTTTGCCATCCGGGGAGATCTTGGGGTCTTTAATTTGAAGATGTCTTTTATAGTCTTTTCCAAAAGCGAGTGGCTTCTGGCCAAAAGGTGGGAAGATTTATGGACTATTGTATGTGGAGATCGTTGCTCCAAGAGACAGGTGGAAACAGGACGCTAGAGCAAGTAGCCTGCTCGAGAGCAGCGCACTATGGCAAGCTCCAGGCACACCAACAGTCTTTGTGACCAGTTCATTGTTCTCACACCTGTGGGAGCATTAACTAGCCGTAAATCAGTCCGAGAAACCGGTCCTGGCTGAAATGGGCACCACCTGAGAACAATCACTTGGCAATCCTCTCATCCCTGGCCAACTGCAGTTTGAGGGGTCTTCGTAGGCCTCAGGTGAGGGTTGTTGGGCAGAACAAATGAGAGGCTTTCAGATGGACTCTTACAGTACTGCAGCCCACCCACCAGGTCCAGTGCTGACCCCTTGTGGACAGAGCATGATATTGCAGCCCTGCCCCCGCGAACATCCCTCCCAAGGAGTGCTCCCCTCTTCTGGACGCAATCCAGAACTGCAGGCCCCCCCTTCCCTTAGCAGTGCTGCCCCCTTGTGGACACAAGGCAGTATTGCAGCCCTTGCAGACCCTGAGAAATGCTGCCACCTTCTGGACACAGCCTGGTACTGCAGCCTCCCCTCCCAAGCAGTGCTGTCCCCTTGTGGACGCAGCCTAGGTATACAATTTCCCCCCTCCCTTCTGAGGAGTGCTGACCCCTTGTGGAAAGAGGTTGGTACTGCAGCCCTCACCTTCGGCACTGCTGCCCTCCTGTGGACACAACCCGGTACTGCAGCCGGTCCCTCTCAGAGCAGGGCTGCTCTCTTGAGGACACAGCCTGATATTGCAGTCTCTCCCCCCTTGAGCAGTGCTGCTCCCTTTTGGACACAACCCGTTACTGTGGTTCCCCCGAGCAATGCTTCCCTTGTGGACACATCATGGTACTGCAACTGCAGTTCCTCCCCTTGAGAAGAGCTGCCATATGGTGGACACATCATGGAACTGCAGCCTCTCCCCTGAAAAGTGCTGCTCCCTTGTGGACGCAAGACTGTACAGCAGCTGCCCACTCCCTGAGCAGTTCTGCCCCCTTGTGGCCACAGCATTGTACTGTAGCCTCCACCTTCTCCTAGTAGTGCTGCCGCCTTGAGGACACATCATGGTAATGCAGCTCCACCCCCCGAGCAGTGCTGCCCACATGTGGACATAGCCCGGTACTGCAATCCCGTAACTCATAGCAGTTGTGCCCCCTTGTAACAACAGCATGGTACTGCAGCCTCCCCCTCCCCCAAGCAGTGCTGAACCCTTGTAACCACTGCATGATATGGCAAGCCCCCACTCCGAGCAGTGCTGCACCATTGTGGACACCCCATGGTACTGCAGCCCTTGCCTTCCAAGCAGTGCTGCCCTCTTTGTGGACAAAACACTGCACTGCAGCCCCCACCCTTTCAGTGCAGTGCTGGCCCTTGTGGACACAGCATGGTACTGCAGTCCCTTCCCTTGAGAAGTCTTGCCATCTGGTGTGCACAGCATGGAACTGCAGCCTCCCCGAGCAGTGCTGCTCCCTTGTGGACAAAAGACCGAACAGCAGCCACCCACTCCCTAAGCAGTTCTGCCCCCTTGTGGACACAGCATGGTACTGCAGCCCTCCGCTTCGAGCAGTGCTGCCCCCTTTCAAAACCTGGTACTGCAGTCCCCCTCCCGAGTAGTCCTGACCCTTTGTAGACACAGCATGATACTCCAGCACCCCTCCCCGTGGAGGATTGCTGCCTCCTTGTGGACACACCCATGGGGTTTTCTCTTGCAAGGTTTCAGAGTGTGCAGACTCCTTTTATCCTAAACTCCTGGCCACACGCTGCCCTCCTCCTTTCCCTGTTGGCCAGGGTACTAGGAAGGTACAGCCTTCCTGACCAGCCTGCCCCATATTCCCTCTTGAATCTGGCATTTCCCCCCACAGTTCGAAAGTTTAGGCTTGTGCAGACCCTTGCTGTTTCAGGAGCCAAGCTGTCTGGGCCCGGTAACAAAGTCAGTAGAAATCTTATGATTTCCCATTTCACAGACCTTAACACCCATCCCTTCGCCCATCAAATGATTTTGTAAACACATTAGCACACATCTTTCCTCTAACATTGATGTTTCCTGGTGTCCTGGTTTGAAGGACAGGTGTCTGCCAATAAAGGCAGAAGCTTCTCTTTGAAATGGAGAATGTAAACCACCTTCCCCAAATTATTATTATAATTTTGAAATTAAGGTGCTCTCAGGCAAAGATAGGGGAATTAGGAGTAACAGTTCTTTACTAGGAAAATTGAAATAGAAATACAGTGTTACAAAGAACAATCCCAACCCTGACAGAGTCAGAATACAACCTGACACCCTGTCAGTCAGGGTATTGGTAGCAGTCAATTAAATGGTGGCTACAGTCCTGCTGCAGTGGCAGATGTGGTTCAGCTGAAGCAGTGGTCCTGTAGAAAATGCAGTTTTCCTCTGAAGGTCCAGAGATGATGTGGAAAGGTCTGGTTTTCCTCTGGAATCCAGTGGAAAGACGGATAATTTGCTGTTCAAAATCTCAGATTTTTTATCTAAGTAGGAAAGGCTTGGCTCTTCCCCTTGGCTGGAGCATCTCCCAATGAAATGATGCAATTTTGTCAGTCATACAGTGGGACTTAATGGCTCAGCAGCAGATGATATCTTCCTGGAGGGAGGATGGGTTGTGGAAAAGTTAAAGATGATTACTTCACTTCATCTTAAAGATGGCCCATTAGAAAACAGTATGTGCCACAGAGATATGGAAATCACTACCCCACCCGGCTTCAACAGATGGTGATAGAATACACATTTCTGGCCACATCAACCCAACACATTATCCACCCCTTATTCTATTACCATCTGCATAATTAAATCTTTACACACAGTTCTCACTAAAGATTAGGTTTCCTTGCGGTACACAATGGGTTTCTCCATCTTTCTGCATTACCCACCAAGGGTAACCAGGTTCTTGACCAAAGACAATCCCACGGATGGGTTTGTCCTTGCCCAAGGTGGGATTAATCCAAACAGTCTTCCCTAAAATGCCTTTCATGTGTACTACAGGGACTTTATCTCCATCCACTGTGTGCAAGGATTCAGATTGGGCAGGACCAGCTCGATTGATGGACTCTCGGGTGTTGACCATCCAGGTGGCCTTTGCTAAGTTTGTTTCCCAATTCTCGAAGTTTCCCCCACCAAGTGGCTTCAGGGTAGTCTTGAATAGGTTGTTGAACCGTTCAACTTTCCCGGCAGCTGGTGCATGGTAAGGGATATGATACATCCATTCAATGCCATGTTCTCTGGCCCAGGCGTTGATAAGGCCGTTCTTGAAATGGGTCCCATTGTCCGACTCTATTCTCTCAGGGGTGCCATGCCTCCAGAGAACCTGCTTTTCCAGGCCCAGCATGGTGTTCTGAGCAGTAGTGTGAGGCACAGGGTAGGTCTCCAACCACCCGGTGGTGGCTTCCACCATGGTCAGCACGTAGCACTTCCCTTGGCTGGTTTGAGGCAGTGTGATGTAGTCAATCTGCCAGGCCTCTCCATACTTATATTTGGACCATCGTGCCCCCATACCAGAGGGGCTTCACCCGCTTGGCCTGCTTGATGGCAGCGCACGTCTCACAGTCGTGGATAACCTGAGAAATACTGTCCATGGTTAAATCCACCCAGCGGTCTCGTGCCCACTTATAGGTGGCATCTCTGCCCTGATGACCTGAGGCATCGTGGGCCCATCGAGCCAGGAAAAATTCTCCCTTGTGTTGCCAATCTAAGTCTATCTTTGACACCTCTATCTGTGCAGCCTGATCTACCTGCTCATTGTGTCTGTGTTCTTCATTAGCCTGACTCTTGGAAACATGAGCATCCACATGACAGACTTTAATGGGTAGCTTCTCTACCCGAGTGGCAATCTCTTTCCACTCATCAGCAGCCCAGATTGGTTTTCCTCTACATTGCCAGTCTGCCTTTTTCCACCTCACCAGCCACACCCACAGAGCATTGGCTACCATCCATGAACCAGTGTAAAGGTAGATCCTTGGCCATTTCTCACTCTCAGCAATGTCCAAGGCCAGCTGAACAGCTTTGAGTTCAGCAAGTTGATTTGATCCACCTTCTCCTTCGGTAGCTTGTGCAACTTCTCATGTGGGGCTCCATAAGGCTGCTTTCCACTTCTGGTTCATCCCCACGACGCGGCAGGAACCCTCAGTGAAAAGGGTGTAGCATGTTTCATCTGCTGGCAGTTGGTTGTATGGTGGGGCTTCTTCGGCTCAGGTCACTTGCTTCTGCTCCTCTTCGTCAGCAAGAGAAAAATCTTCACCTTCTGGTCACTTTGTAATTATCTCCAAAATCCCAGGGCAATTCGGGTTGCCAATATGAGAGAGCTGTGTGATGAGGGCAATCCACTTGCTCCATGTGGCGTCGGTGGCGTGGTGGATAAAGGGACCCTTTCCTTTAAACATCCACCCCAGCACTGGCAGTTGGGGTGCCAGGAGAAGCTGTGCTTCCATGCCAATCACCTCTGAGGCAGCTTGAACTCCTTCATAGGCAGCCAGGATTTCCTTCTCTGTGGGAGTGTAATTGGCTTCAGACCCTTTGTAACTTCTGCTCCAGAATCCCAGGGGTTGGCCTCGGGTCTCACCAGGCACCTTCTGCCAAAGGCCCCAGGACAGACAATGGTTCCTGGCTGCAGAGTAGAGCACATTCTTTACTTCTGGTCCCGTCCTGACTGGGCCAAGGGCTACTGCATGAGCGATCTCCTGTTTGATCTGGGCGAAGGCTTGCTGCTGTTCAGGGCCCCAGTGGAAATTGTTCTTCTTGCGGGTGACCAGGTAGAGAGGGCTCACAATCTGGCTGTACTCAGGGATGTGCATTCTCCAAAAGCCTATAGCACCTAGGAAAGCTTGTGTCTCCTTCTTGCTTGTTGGTGGAGACATTGCAGTGATCTTATTGATGACCTCAGTGGGGACCTGGCACCATCCATCTTGCCACTTCACTCCCAGGAGCTGGATCTCTCGGGCAGGTCCTTTGACTTTGCTCTTTAGTGGCGAAGGCGGCTCCCAGCAAAATCTGGATGATCTTCTCTCCCTTCTCAAATACCTCCATTGCTGTGTTCCCCCACACAATGATGTCGTCGATGTACTGCAAATCTTCTGGAGTCTCACCCTTTTCCAGTGCAGCCTGGATCAGTCCGTGGCAGATGGTGGGGCTGTGTTTCCACCCCTGGGGCAGTCAGTTCCAGGTGTACTTCATGCCCCTCCAGGTGAAAGCAAACTGAGACCTGCACTCTGCTGCCAAAGCAATGGAGAAAAATGCATTGGCAATGTCAATGGTGGCATACCACCTTGCTGCCTTAGACTCCAGCTCGTACTGGAGTTCCAGCATATCTGGCTTGGCAGCGCTCAGCGGTGGAGTCACTTCATTCAAGGCACCATAGTCCACAGCCAATCTCCATTCTCCATCAGATTTGCGCGCAGGCCAGGTGGGACTGTTGAAGGGTGAGTGGGCTTTGCTGACCACCCGTTGGCTCTCCAGCTCTCGGATCATCTTGTGGATGGGGATCACAGCATCTCAATTTGTCTGGTACTACCGGCGGTGCACTGTGATGGTGGCAATTGATACCTGTTGCTCTGTCACTTTCAGGAATCCCACTGCAGATGGGTTTTCTGACAGTCCAGGCAAGGTATTCAACTGCTTAATGCTCTCTGTCGCTACAGCAGCTATTCCAAAAGCCCACCTGAGCCCCTTTGGGTCTTTGTAGTAGCTGTTCCTGAGGAAGTCTGTGCCTAGATGCACGGTGCCCCTGGGCCAGTTACAATAGGATGTTTCTGCTACCCCTTCCCTATCAGGCTAATCTCAGCTTCCAGCAAAGTGTATTCCTGTGATCCCCCCGTCACCCCAACAATGGAAACAGGTACCTTCCCCACATGTTCTGATGGTATCAGGATGCATTGTGAACCAGTATCAACTAACACTCTATGTTTCTGTGTCTTTGATGTGCAGGCCATCACACCCACACTATCCAATACTCTCTGTCATCCCATGCCTCTCCCTGGCTAGAGGCAGGGCCCCTCTAGCCCTGGTTATTATTTCTTTCCTGGGCATACATAGTGGAGGTTCCTTCAATGGATCTGACAGATCATCCTCCCTTCTGTAATACCCTGCACCTTTACCGTGGGAGGTTGAGGCTACCTTCATTTTAGCGCGGTTCCCCCGGCTAGCATTTGCCTCCCTGAGCAGACGCACCCGTGCTGCCAGGACAGAAGTGGGTTTTCCATCCCATTTGCCCATGTCTTCCCCATGGTCTCGCAGGAAGAACCACAGGTCAGCTCGGGGGGTGTACCCTCTCTCCCTAGCTGGGGGCATGGAGCTCTAACTTGGGGGCCTGTGACTCATACTGGTGCCACACTGATCTTCCTCACCTCCCTTATGTCCTCCTTCATCTCCTCCCTCATCTCCTCCCTCATATCCCTCATCTTGTCTTGGACCTCTTGGAGGTCCCTGACCACGGCACAGACATTGGCCTGCATTGGGCCATTCATCATACTCTCAAAATTTCTGAGCTTGTTGGCAAGAGAACCCACTGTCTCTTGGTGGCTATCAGCATTGATCATTGCAATGAAGGTGGTATATTGAGATGGCCCCAGGGTTGCCAAATTCCACAGCATCTGCCCTGTGCCCCTGACCTTGTCAGGGTCATTGTCATGCTGTCCGTCCCTCCCAAAGAGTACCTCTAATACTGCCACTTCTCTCAGCTGCTGGATCCCTTCCTCAAGGGTCTTCCAGCGCATTCTACGGAGGTGCTCCTGCATTCTCTCTCTGTGGACAAACTTCTCTCTCACACCCATTAAACGCCATTCCCAAAGGGGAAGGGGGTCTTGCTCCTTTATGAATATCTGGTCCACACCTGAGTCCTGGGCCAAGGTTCCCAAATTCCTGGCCTCAGTACTATCCAGTTGTACACCTGTTCCTGTAAGGTCTCAGACCTGGAGTAACCAGGATGTAAAACCCTCAGGGCCCTGCTGTGCAATGTCTTTACGCAGGTTACGGAGACTATCATATGAGAGGGACTCAGTAATGATCTCAACCTCTGGCTCCCTTGCTGGTTGTGAGGACCCTCCTTGATGATCCCCATTATCTAAGTGCCTCGTTTTAATCTTAGATTTTCTACTTTCCACAGGGGAAACTGCTGCTGGCTGTGTCTGCCCCTGTGATCCAGCTGGAATCTGGAGAGATGTAACGTCTGTGGGTTCCACTGCAGCACCATCAGACTCCCTCTTTAGGGCGGGGGAAGGGTTTCTCACCAGCTGGGGAAAAGTGCTCCTTCAACATCTGGCCCCATGTCCCGCATCTCCCTCAGCAGAATCCCCCCACTCTGAGTGGTTCATTTCTGCAGTGGGCTGTAGGGCACGATGAGGCTCTGGGGCAGGGTCAGGCTCTGGGGCAGCATTTCTCATCTCTGGGGTAGGGTCAGGCTCTGGGGCAGCATCCCTACTCCCTGGGGCTGGGTCAGGCTCTGGGGCAGCATTCCTAGTGCCTGGGGCTGGGTCACACTCTGGGGCACCACCTCTATTTCCTGGGGTAGGTATCAGGGTTGTTATCCAAGCCAATATTCCCTTTTCTCTGAATGCTAAACAGAACAGGCATATCAGCAACACCAGGCACTGTGTGATATGATCAGCATTTAAAACAGATCTGAAATCCTTGAAAACTGGTGGGGTAGCCTCAAATAACTGGGTGATGGGTTGGGAGAAAATTTCCCTTGCATTCATTGCCTCTCAGTAAGTACCATTATTGGAATAACCCCAGAAACACGCAGTTAGAGTACGATAGCTCTGGATCCATGTGGCCACTTGCCAGAAAAAATTAAAAACCCATGAATTCCTGACATAATCAATCCACCAAACGAATTGGATAATAGCTACAGTAACTTTGGTGAGAGGGCCCATATTCAAATAAGGGCTTGCAAATGGGAGAGAGATACCTGTAGCCACATGGAGCCCAAACCAGATTAAACTGGACAACATGTTGCCACTTAAGGGAGCTGCTACTCCTGTCTTAACTCTCCATTCAGTGCCCTCTGTCCCACGTCTGGGCGCCAAAATCTGTCCTGGTTTGAAGGACAGGTGTCTGCCAATAAAGGCAGAAGTTTTCCTTTGAAATAGAGACCTTAATTCCACTCCCCCCAAGTATTATAAATGTTTGAATCCAAGACTCTGAGGCAGAGATAAGGGGGTAGGAATAGCAGCTCTTTACTAATATATCTAACCGTACAAGCAGAAACAGCAGCAGTTGTTAAAATTACCAACAGAACAGAACAGGTAACTCACTTCCAGTCCTCTCTTTAGCCGCAGGCACACTCTGCCTGCGCTTGGTCCCAGTGCTGAAGATGGGGCAGAGCCCTCACAGCTGCGGAGGCGGTAGGCAGGAGGGGCGGGGGCGGCAGCAGCCGCGCTGTGTCTCAGGTAGGAGCGGGCTGGAGGGGCAGCTCCTCGCTCACCGTTTGCGTCCAGGTGATTAGCTGTGTCCTCAGAGGGAGGAGGCTGGAGTGGGGCAGATACAGGGCAGTTGACCGTAGAGCGCCCGGCTCTCCTGCGTTCTGGCCGCGTACACTGCAGACAGGGGTCCTCCTCCTCCAAGCTCACTGGACGCATGAGTCGTGCTCTCTTGGAAACCAGCTCTGACCTACCCCTTTGTCCAGAGTCCTCAAAAATCCTGAGCATAGCCGGCAGGCTCCGTTAGCATGATAATGGAAAAATTCTTTAAACTGGGACAAAAACCCAGCTCCCAACAGGGACCTAAAATTCATCCTAAAGTTGATCAACTTTAGCTTAAAAACAGACAAAGGCCCGTAAAGCCACCCTGTAACCTCACATGGTCTGGCCTAAAATCACCCAAATGGGCTTAAAATCTAACCAAGGGGTCTACAATTTTTAAAACTGATTAAAAACCCACACAACTGGCCCAAAATCACCCTTCAATCTCCCCGATGGCCAGAAACTCAACCCTGAAAGTGCCCGGTTTTCCCTAAAATCACCCAAATGGACCAAAACACACACAAACTGACCTGAAACCCCCAAGGGAGCCAAAATCACCCTAAAATCAGAGCCCTGGGTCTCATGGGCTTCATGCCAGCTGCTCACTGCAATATTTCAGCACCCAAAATTCCCTCTCCCCCAAGCGCCACATTTGGACCCTGAATTCCCAAATATTCCCTAAGGAGATACCTCAAATTCTCTCTAGAGAAACCAAACTTCCCATGTTTGTACCGAAGTTTGTTTATAGAGACCCCAAAAGCCCCAAAAATTCCCTATGGGAACCTCCAAAATTCCATTTGAGGACCCCAACATTGCAAAAATTCTCAAGAGAAACCTAAGAATTCCCATGGGTGCACAAAAAGTTAAAAAAAGACCTTCCCGGTGTAGACCCCATATTCTCAAAATTCTCAACATAGGCCCCGAAATTCCCTACAAACCACAACAAAATTCCCTTTCATCACGCTGTAATTTTCCTTATAAGAATCACAAAATTCCCAAGAGCCGCCAAAATTCCCTTTAAGGACCATTCCCAAAAATTTTCTATAGGAACCACAAAATACCCTAGAGGGACTCCAAGAATTCCCTGGAGAGAGCCCAGTTTTCTCAGAAATTCCCTTTAAGAACCCCAAAATTCTTCTCTAGAAACCCTGAGACCTCCCTGGCCTCTCTATAGTGTCTGCCAGAATCCTATGGATTCCCTATAAACCTCCCAGACTGCCTTTAGGGATCCCCAAAGCCCCCCAAATCCCCTATAGACAAGACCAAATCCTCTATAGAGACCCGCAGACCCCCTAATCCCCAATAGAAATCCCAATCCCATTTAAGGGACCCCCCCCCAAATCCCCTGCAGACAAATCCAAATCCTCTGCAGAGACACTGAGTCCCCCCCAGTCCCCTACAGATCCCCTATAGACCACCCCAACTCCCTTTATTGACCCCACAGAGCCCCCAAATCCCCTTTTCAGACCCCTAGAAAACCCCCATGGCCTTAAAGCCATGCCAGTCCCCTACAGATCACCTATAGATCCCTTACAGATCCCCCCCAGCCCCACCGCAGTTCTCGGACACGCTGCAGCTGGACAGAGGGACCGGGAGCAAAGATGGCGGCGCACAGGAGGCACTAATGGGGGTTCTGAGCATGCTCGGAGAGAATGCGCCAGGAGATGTGCAGGGCTTAGAGTGGGAAAAGGGCGGAGCAAACACAAGGACTCAGTCTGAAGGAAAGGGGAGGGGTTAATGATTGACACGGGTTGTGAGTACATAGGGCCAGGGCAAATAAATGGACAGAAACCGAGCAAGGAGATGGAGAGATCTGTAAAGGGAAGGATCGGGGCCAAAGGGCCTTGTAGTATAAAATGAGCATGGTTAGGCCTAAAATCACCCAAAAGCGTGTCAAATGCAGACTTAATCCACCAGGTTTGGCCTAAAATCACCCTAAGGGACGTCAAATCCATACAAATGGAGTCTAAAACCATCCAAATTGGCCTGACATTGTCCAAAAGGGGCCTAAAATCCAGCCTAAAACTGCCCAGTTAGGTATGAAATCACCCAAACCGCCCTAAAATCTTTTGGACCAAGATCAAGACCGAAAGCAGAACTGGCAACAGCTCCAAGAATGAGACCGAAATCAGAATGGAGACGGACACTGTGGGGAAGAAATCCCCAAATGCAAGTTTTTCCCTACAAGGTGTCTACCCAGCAGTTGGTGGTGTTGATGTGTGCCTGCCCAGTTGACTATAACTAAAGTTTGTGTTGACTCTTTTATTGTTAATGTTTTATGCCTTTGTACATTGTTAATGGTCCCAGCTGTTTGTCCCTTCCCCCATCCCTGTATCTACTTTTGGATCCACGCCCACCTCCACTGCCCCCTCCAAAATGGCGTGTGACATCAAGTGCTTATGGGATAGCATTCAGTCCTAAAAACCCCTAAAAACAACGAGCCAGTAAAACATCTGAGACCATAAAATGGCACTCCCAAGTTGAGAAAACAGTGAAAAAGATGAAATCACCCACCAGAGCTTTTTCCCTTTGTCGCCATGATGTGAACAGCACTCGGCCACCATGACATCCCTAGACCAAGAGCCACCAAATGTCTCCCCAGGGACTCTCCCAAGGATGGAAGCCCTGGTCTGCTGCACAGCAAAGCTGAACTCCTCCTCCTCCTCCTCCACATCGTCCATCGGGAGCAGCGGTGCTGTGCACGACCCCTTGGGCCCCACCCAGAGCTGATTTTCAATAAAGGCCTTGAAAAAGGAGCTGGTCTCCGGGCCCATTCATTACAGAGATAAAGACTGGGAACAGAACCGACACCAGAACTGAGACCAGCACTGCTCCAGAACTGGAACTGAGACTGGGACAGAAACTGAGAGTGAAACCAGCCTCAGAATTTGCACTGGGACCAAGATTGAGACCAGCACTGACACTGGAATGGGCACTAAGAGATATCCAGAACTGCTCTGGAACTGACACCAGCACCAGGAGAACTCTGGGACTGAGACTGAGAGTGGCACCAGAACCAGCACCAAGACTGGCACCGGTACAAAAACCCCAACTGGCAGCACTCCGGCACCAGAACCAAGACTGAGATTGGCACTGGGAGCACTCTGGGACCAACACCAGCACCAGTACCAGTGCTGGGTCTGGGACGGTTCTAAAACTGAGACCAAGGCTGACATTGAGTCCAAGACTGAAAACAGAACCGGCACCAGCACCGAGACCGGCACCGCTATCGGACCCTGACTGAGACCAGCACAGTGGAAGCTGAGACAGAGAGTGCTGTGGATTTAATTTGCATTTGCAGTTTGATAACCAGGACGCCCTGGCAAGAACAGACAGAGCTTTGAGAATTACAAGAAGATTGGATCAAGACGCGCGACAGGAAAGAAGATTGAACTAAATAAGTAGAAATGTAAAGTTTGTCCGGGTGATGTTTAACCGAAAGAATATAGTAAACATTACTGCCTTCCTAAAAACGGTGTATAAGCAAACCTAGCTCACAATAAATTTGGATTCTGATCATGAGTCCGCAGTCTCTGTCTCTTTCTCTATTGTTGACAAAATGGCCCAGGACTGGAACCAAGACAAAGACTGGGAACAGAACTGACACCAGAACCGAAACTGGCACATCTACAAGACCGTCACTGGGACTGGGACTGAGACCGAGCCCAAACCGGCCCCAGAACTGGCACTGGGACCAAGACTGAGACCAAGACAGACACTAGAGCTGGCAACGGGAGAACTCGGGGACTGAGATTGAGAGTGGCACCAGAACCAACACCGAGACTGGCGCGACTCTAAGACCCACTGGGACTGAGACCAGCACCGCTCTGGGATCGAGAACGACACCAGGACTGGAATGAGCACAGGGAGCACTCCGGGACTGCTCCAAGACTGAGGTAGACACTGGGATCAGAACCAAAACCGAGGCTGACACCAGGAGTGCTCCGAGACTGAGAGTGAGACTGAGGCCGGCACCAGGACAGGGATCAGCACGAGGATCACACTGTGAGCACTCCGGGACCTCCAATTAACTCTGGGGACTTCTGGCTGTGCTCCTGTGCAGGACTGGGAGGGACCCCTGAACGGGGCGGGACCGCCTCGGTTCACATCGTTCTGGTGCAGCCATCCCGGTCCATGTGATCCCAGTTTTCACAATCCCAGTCCATACGGTCCCAAGTAATACAACCCCAGTCCATGTGATCCCAATTTGTACAATCCCAATCCATGTGGTCCCACTTTGTACAATCCCAGTCCATGTGATCCCAGTTTGTACAATCGCAGTCCATACGGTCCCAGTTTGTACAGTACCAGTCCACGTGAGCCCAGTTTATACAATCCCAGCCTGCATGGCCCTGATCCATCTGGTCCCAGTCTGTGCAGTCCCAGTCTGGAGGATCCCAGTCCATGTCATCCCAGTCCCCATGATCCCAGTCTGCATGGTCATGCATGGCTCACACTGCCAAGCTCTGGAATTCCAGTTCCCAGCCAGGAAAAGATGTTCCTGCCCTTGAAGGCAAAGCTCTTCAGAAGGGGCCAAAAGCCAAGTGCAGCAAGATCTTACAGGGACATTTCACTGCCAGCCTTCAGAACTTCACCCATGGCTCTTGCAGCTCCTGCACTGGGAATTGAATCAGGGCAGGGTCTTTGGTGGGAGCTGCCCTGGGTCAAGGGAGACCCTGAGAGAGAAACAGAGCAGGCAGAGAGAAGTAGGAGAGAAAGGAGGACACAAACACAATCAGCTGAGAAGGTGCCACTCAAACCAGACCTGGAACTGACGGAAAGAGAATGAGACAGAAATCAGGAATTGTCAAAAGTTTATTTACTATCAAATTGATCCAAACCAGCCAGGCCCACACAGTCCTGATCCCACCGCTCCAAATTTGGATCCCACTTCTCCCACTCTCCTTCCAACCCCTTCTCACCCTGCCAGCTCTGGAATCCAGTAAGGTTCGTGTGGGATTGAGTCATTTTGAAGTAGTGACATTGAGTCACTTTGAAGTAGGACTGATCAGTTTTAATCAAAATTGATCTGTTTTTACTTGGATTTGGAATGTTTCGAGGTGACAGATCGATCCCTCTTGGCTTTTGGAGCACAAAAAGATGGAGAAGATGGAAAAAAAAGGCCAAAACAAAAAGAAAACCAGGCAAGTGTCTTCCCAACATGGATCCCAAGGAATTTGGGTCACCAGGGCTCTGCCCAGCGTGGGTCCTGCAGTGGGGATGGAGTTGGAGCAGCGCATGAAGCTCTTCCCATACTCAGGGCACTTGCAAGGCTTCCCTTACCGGTGCCTCTGTTGGTGTTGGGTCAAGTTTGAGCTCTGGGAGAAGCTCTTGCCACATTCCCCACACTTGTAGGGCCTCTCCCCAGTGTGGATGCGCCGGTGACGGGTGAGGTCAGAGTTTTTCCTGAAGCCCTTCCCACAGTCAAGACATTTGTAGGGCCTCTCCCCTGTGTGTGTCTGGTAGTGCTTGACGAGATCAGAGCTCGTGTGAAACCTCTTCCCACACTTAGAACACTCGTATGGCCTCTCCCCAGTGTGAATCCTCTGGTGGTAGATCAATTTAGTGGATTCCCTGAAGCCCTTCCCACACTCCTCACACTTGTAGGGCCTCTCCCCAGTGTGGATCCTCTGGTGGTAGATCAGGTGGGAGCTCCAGCTGAAGCTCTTGCCACACTCCCCACACTCGTAGGGCCTCTCCCCAGTGTGGATCCTCTGGTGGCTGATCAGGTTGGAGCTCTGCCGGAAGCTCATCCCACACTCCGCACACTTGTATGGCCTCTCCCCAGTGTGGATCCTTTGGTGAAGGATTAGGTTGGAATGCTGCCTGAAGCCCTTCCCACAGTCCCCACACTTGTATGGCCTTTCCCCAGTGTGGATCCTCTGGTGGCAGATCAATTGGGCGCGTTGCCTGAAACCTCTTCCCACACTCCTCACACTTGTAGGGCCTCTCCCCAGTGTGCATCCTCTCGTGGCGGATCAGGTGGGAGCTGCAGCTGAAGGTCTTCCCACACTCCTCACACTCGTGGGGCTTTTCCCCGGTGTGGATGCGCCGGTGTTTGATGAGGTGGGAGTTTCGTCGGAAGCCCATCGCACAGTCGGGGCAGCGGAAGGGCTTCTCGTCTGTGTGCGTGCGCTGGTGCAGGAGGAGATTGCTGCTGGTCTGAAAGCGCTTCCCACACTTAAAACACTCGTAGGGCCTCTCCCCAGTGTGGATGCGCCGGTGGCGGATGAGGTCGGAGTTTTTTCTGAAGCCCTTCCCGCAGTCAGGACACTCGTAGGGCCTCTCCTCCCTGTGTGTCTGGTAGTGCTGGAGGAGGCTGGACCTGGTGGGAAACCTCTTCCCACACTTAGAACACTCGTAGGGCCTCTCCCCCGTGTGGATTCTTTGGTGAAGGATTAGGTTGGAACGGTGCCTGAAGCTCTTCCCACACTCCTCACACTTGTAGGGCCTCTCTTCTGTGTGTGTCTGGTAGTGCTTGATGAGACTAGAGCTGGTGGGAAACGTCTTCCCACACTTAGAACACTCGTAGGGCCTCTCCCCAGTGTGGATCCTCTGGTGGCGGATCAGGTGGGAGCTCTGGCTGAAGCTCATCCCACACTCCTCACACTCGTGGGGCTTTTCCCCCGTGTGGATGCGCCGGTGTCTGGTGAGGGTGGAGTTTTCCCTGAAGCCCTTCCCGCAGTCGGGGCAGCAGAAGGGCTTCTCATCTGTGTGCGTGCGCTGGTGCCTGAGGAGATTGCCGCTTGTCTGAAACCTCTTCCCACACTCCCTACACTCGTAGGGCCTCTCCCCAGTGTGGATCCTCTGGTGGTAGATCAGCCTGTACCTCCATCTGAAGCTCATCCCACACTCCGAGCACTTGTGGGGCTTCTCCCCATCACGAAGCTGCTCATGGACCGCCAAGTCCGAGCTCTGGCTCCATCTCCGACTGCCTGCCCGGCCCAGGCTGGGTCTTTTCTCCTCAGATCCCCACGATCTGCCTTTGCAGCCCCTCCTGGTGCGGGATCTCCACGGCTTTTCCTCCCCGTTGGATTCCTGCGCTGTGGATCCGCTGCAAACGGCCTCTTCCACCAGGTTCTGCTGCAGGGATTTGTCCTCCCTGTTCTCCGTGCTCAGCTCCTTGTCTGGGAGAGGAAGGACAAGGAGAGGATGGGATTTGCCTCTGTGCCAGAGGGAAGGGGAAGGAGATCCCCCCAGGCGCGTCCCCAGCAGAACGGTGTCGACAGAGGGGTGTCCTGCAGCCAGGGCTGTGCTGGGCTGGGAGATGGAGCAGGACAGAGGGGGAAAGGGGCACTGACTTCCTCCTCACCTGCCTGGGGCTCCTGGGCCATCTTCCTCTTCCTCGCCGCCTCCTCCTCCTCCATCAGGCCAATGGGGGGCAATGGGAAATCCTGGTTTGGGGAAAAACAAGGGATGAGTGTGTTATGTTGGGGGTTCCTTCTTCCCAAGTCCATCTCTAGAAGTCCTCGGGCATCTGGGCTCCATCAAAACCTCCCAAACACCAACATTCAGCTCTGAAAATGCCTCCCAGGCGTTCCTGGGAATGGTTTCTCCCCTCTGGTGTTCGGGGGGTCCCCCCTGTCCCCGCTGCTGGGGGTCACGCTTCTATTGCGGTTCCCCATCTATTCGGTGTCCTCCCTTCCCAGGCTGCTGGGAGTGCCGGGAATCCGAAAAGCTCCCCGCTCTTCCCTCTTCCCATTTAACGATGCTGGGGCATTTTGGGGTGCCTTCTCCCCTTATTCTCTGCTTTGGGGTGCAGGGGGTCCAAGGAGTCCCCCCTGCACCTCTCCAGGCTGTTGAGGGTCCCACCAATGGCGGAGCTCCCCCCTCTCTGGGCTCCCCACTTTCGGCTCCTGGGGGACACAGGGCTCTGCTCCTCCAGGATGCCTCTGCCGGCAGCTGCCACCTGGACCCCGCAGTGTCCCCCCAAGGGGCATTTTCTGCTCTGCCCTGGAGTTCTGCATTCTCCAAACATTCCTCCCCCGCCCCTAAAAAGAGTTAACAAGCCATGCAGAGAGGCACTGGGACTATTCCAGAGGCAATTGGGATAAAACTGGGGGCAAGTGAACCACGCTGAGGTAACTGGGAGTGCCTGGGAATGACTACGAGATTGTTCAGGGCAACTGCGAAATATTGGGAGTACCTGAGACCATAGGGGTGGTGACTAGGACCTAACTGGGAGCAAGTGGGAATCAGCTGGGGAAAAATGTGGGACCATGCTGGGGCAACTGGGGGCAAGTGTGAGTGGCTGAGGCCCTGCTGGCAGAGACTGGCATCATACTGGACTCATGCTGGGATAGTACTGGGAGTGACTGGGACTGTGCTCATGGGCAGCTGGGAGAACTGATATAATAGGAGTGTCTGTAATCATACTGGGGGGACTAGAAACACACTGGGAACAGTTGTGTCCATGCAGGGGCTACTGGAGAGTCAGTGAGAGCTACTACTCTGGGCATGACTGCGATCATGCTGGGAGGGACTGGGATCATCTATGGAGTGACTGGGACTATGACAGGGGCAACTGGGATCACAGTGGGAGGAACTGGGAGGAACTGGAAACATGTTCAGAAGGACTGGGATCCTACTGCATCATACTGGCAGAACCTTGAACTGCACTGAGGGTGACTGGGAGAGGCTCTGAGCAACTGGGATCAGTCTGGAAGCAGCTCAGGACAACTGGGATGCACTGGGAGAGACTGAAACCACAGTGAGGGGAAATGGGAGCAACTGGAACCACACTGGATGATAATGGGAGCAGCTATGCCCATGCCAGAGTCATACTGGGATCCTACTGGAACTGTCTGGGATCATACTGGGAGTGACTGGAATAGTACAGGGAATATCTGAGAATGACTGGGATCACACTGCAATCACTGCGAGTGAAGGAATAGTGCTGGCCATGACTGGAACTGTACTGCAAGTGTCTGGCTACAGCTGGGCCCAGATTGGGAGAAAAATGTGGACACATTGGGAGCAACTAGGATCAACTGGAAGGTACTGCAACCATGCTGAGGGGACTGATGTCATAACAGGGATCATACTGGGAACAACTGGGAATATGGGACAGTGACAGAAACTGGGATCAGGCTGGAGACAACAGGGAGTAACTGGGAAAGACTGCGATCATTCTGAGCTAACAAGAACATTAATGGAGAAACTGGGATATAATGAGAGTGTCTGTAACGATACTGAGGGCATTGGAACCAGGCTGGGGCCTACTGGGAGATAATGGCACAATGTTGAGAGAGACTGGGGATATTCCAGAGATCATCCGGGGAGGAACTGGGAATAACTGGAACTATTCTGGCAGCAACTGGGATCATCCTGGGATCACAGGGAGAGCAGCTGGATCCATGCTGGGTGAGACTGGGGTCACACTGAGGGTGACTGGAATCATACGAGGATGGACTGGGAGTGGCTGTGAACAACTGGAATCATGCTGAAAGCAAGTGGGAAGAAGTGAGAGGGACTGGCAGCATTCTGCGGGAGACTGGGATATACTGGGAGAGACAGGGAGTCACAGGGATTATACTGGAGGCTACTGGGGTCATGCTGGCATTGACTGGGAGCAACTGGGATCACACTGGGGACCACTGGAATCAGGCTGTGAGTGACTAAAATCAGCCTGCAAGTGACTGGGATCATACTGGGAGTTGGATTAGAGTGTGTGTGATTGGACCCCAACTGGGCGTCCTTGGGAGCTATCAGGGGCCACACTGGGAAGAACTGGGATAAAACTGGGGGCAAGGGAACCATGCTGATGTAACTGGGAGTGCATGGAAATGACTATGAGATGGTTAAGGGAAACTGAGATATACTGGGAATGTCTGAGACCATAGGGGAGGTGACTGGGACAGTGCAACTGGGAATGTACTGGGAGTGACTGGGATTGTACTGGGGGGAAAACTGGGACCATGCTGGGGCAACTCGGAGAGAGTGTGAGTGACTGGGGCCCTGCTGGCAGAGACTGGACTCATACTGGGATAGTACTGGGAGTGACTGGGACTGTGCTAGGGACAGCTGGGAAAACTGGGAACAAACTTGAACAAAGTGGTTTTGGAAAACATATGTGTTTAAAAATGTTTCTAGCAGTAAAATCAAGGGGTTTTGTTTCCCTTTGCTCTCTAAAAAGACTTGTAATTTTCATTCCAGGGCATTGCTGCACCAGGTGGGGTGGGATGAACTCAACACATCAACACACTGGGAGCAGCTGGAATGCTCAAGGGCCATCAGCGGCCATTAACAGAACATCAGTGGCCACCCAGGAACATCCACCCCAGACTCTGCCTCTGGCAAATTGCAGACACCTCCTCTGAAAAGACTGATAAAATCAGGGAATGAAGATCTAATTAACATCACAAGGGGAGAAATCCGGGATCCAAAAGGAGACCAAAATATTAGGAATTCAGTGTTTGCAACTTGAGACCAATGAACACTGACCCAATTCATTTCTATGACTCTATAAGAGAACTGAAAAATCTCCTATAAATGGAGTGTCATGGAATGATTCTCTCTGCACACACAGGTTATGTGTGGATGAGAAGATTTCTGTGCTACATTCTGACCAAAACATCCTGCCCAGATAATAAAGTAATGTCTTGACTTTCTAAATTTAAAATTGTTGTTGGGCGTTTTTGCTTTTTTTTCTCTCAGTTTCAGTGACCTTGGGAGGAACTGGAAGCAACTGGGACTGTGCTGGAGCGACTTCCATCATAACAGGGAATGGCTGGGAGTGAGTGGGCTCATACTCGGAGTGCCGAGGAAACTGGAAGCACAGGTGGGAGCAACTGGGCTCATGCTGGGAGCAGCCACTGGCGGCACCGGGAGCCCCGAAGCCCTTTCCCGGCCATGACGCCCCTCCAGCCCCAGCACCCCCCGCCGGGGTCCCGGCAATGCCAGGGGTCTCCCCCATCTCGGGCTCCCTGCTTTGCCCTTTTGGGGCTCTGCTCCCTCTGCGCTCCCGCTCAGGGAAGCCACGCATCTCCCAGGGCTGCCCCCCCGCTGATCCTGCCGCTCCCGCGCACTCCCCACGCGGCCCCAGCAGAGCTCGCCGGGGACCAGGAGCAAAGATGGCGGTGAAGCACTTTTGGGTGTTCTGAGAATGTGCGGGGTGAACGCAGCAGGAGATGGGCAGGGCTTAGAGGGGAACGGAGTGGGGCAAACACAAGGGCTCCGTCACGGAATAAAAGAGGAGAGGTTAATGATTGTCAGGGGCTGTGAATATAATGGGCGGGGCTAATAATAGGGCAGAAACTGAGGGGAAAGCGGCAGGGTTAGAAAAGGGCAGGAACTGTGAGGGGAAAGGGGCGGGGCCAAAGGGCCGGGCGGTCCTAAAAGGGCCTGCTTTGCCCTAAAATCACCCGAAAGCCCCTCAAATGCAGCCTAAATCCACCAGGTTTGACCTCAAAATCAGCCAAAGGGACAACACAATTGTAATCTAAAACCATCCAAATTTGCCTAACCATGTCCATAAGGGCCCTAAAATCCAGTCTAAAATCCCAATTTGGCATAAATTCTGCCCAATGGGCCTAAAATCTTTGGAAGCAAGACCGCGACCAACACAGAACCAGCACCACCATCAATACTGAGACCAACATCAGAACGGAGACCAAGACCGGGAAAGGACTTGACACCAGAACTGAGACCAGAATTCAGACCAGCACCACTCCAGAACTGGAACTAGCACTGGGACCAACAGCGAGACTGGCCCCTGAATTTCCGCTGGGACCAAGACTGAGACCAGCACCAACACTGGGACGGGCACCAGGAGAGCTCCAGGACTGAGACTGAGAGCAGCACTGGCACCAGAACTGAGACTGGTACCGCTCCATGACTGGGTCTGACAGTGAGATTGGCACTGGGAGCACTCTGGGATCAACACTGGCACTGGAACTGCTCCAAGACTGAGACCAAAACTGAAAAGGAAACCGGCACCAAGACTGGCACCGCTATAGGACCGTGACTGAGCCTGAGACCAGCACCGCTGCAGGATCGAGATTCAGGCTGGGACCAGAATCAGCACCAGGAGTGCTCCAGGACTGCTCCAAACTGAGCCTGAGACTGGGACCAGGACGGAGACTGTCACTGGGAGCGCTTTGGAACCTCCTCATTCAATGCGGGGAGTTTTGGCTGCGCCCCCACACGGGACTGGGAAGGACTGGGAGGGACCCGGGGTGGGGCAGGACCATCTTGGTTCACATCGTTCTGGTGCAGCCATCCCGGTCCATATGGTCCCAGATTGTACAATCCCAGTCCATGTGATCCCAGCCCCCATGATCCCAGTCTGCATGATCCTGCATGGCTCACACTGCCAGGATCTGCAATTCCAGATTCCCAGCCAGGAAAAATTGTTCTGGCCCATCCTAGTTTTGGTTCTCCAATTTGAGATTTCCCGGCCAAGGCACCCATTTATGTCACACCTTTAGCATCCCAATCCTGTTCCCAATCCTATTCCCAATCCCTATCTCATTCCCGTTTTTATTCTCAATCTTCTTCCCCTTCCCCTTCCTCATGCCGTTCCCAGTCCTGTTCCTGGTCATGATCCCGAACTCATTCCTATTTCCCATTCCAATCCTAATCCCATTCCTGTTCCCATTCTCAACCCTGATCTCATTCCTATTTCTGATCCCTCATTCCCAGTCTCATTCCAATTCCCAATCCCTAACCTGTTCCCAATCCCAAACTTGTTCCCATTCCCATTCCCAATCTCATCCCTGTTTCTGATCCCGATCTCATTTGCCATCTCGATCCCTTTCCCAATCCTGATCCCGTTCTTATTCCCTATACCCTATTTCATTCCCAGTCCTGATTCTGTTCCTGTTCCGGACCGTGCTGCTCTTTTCATGGAATCATTCTGATCTCAACCTCTACCCCAAACCTGGGGGGGTCAAAACCCCCAAATCCTGGGGTCAAACACCCCCAAACGCCAAATTTGGGATCAAAACCCCCAATCCCCAAACGTTGGGATTTGAAATATTTGGAGTATCCAACCCCTCCGATCCCAAAATTTGGGGTTAAAGCCCACTGAGCCCCAAATTCTGGGGTCAAAACTCCCCAAAATCCAAACCCTGGGGTGTCAATACCCCCAAATCTCAAATTTTAGGATTCGCCCACTCCCCCTCAATTCCCAAACTCTAGGGTTAAACCCCCCAAATCCCCATAATTTGGTGTCCAAACCCCCCAAATCCCAAACTTTGGGATCAACCCCCCCAAACCCCAAATCCTGAGGTGTAAAACACCCTTGACCCCAAATTTTAGGATCAAATTCTCCACAGACTCCAAACCTTGAGGTGTCAAACCCCCCAATTCCCAAACTCTGGGGTTTGAAATATTTGGGGTGTCCATCCCCCCAGTCCCAAAATTCTGGGGTCAAATCCCGTGATCCCAAACCCTGGGGTGTCAACCCCCCCCAAAAACTTCAGAATCAAACCTCTCGTATCCCCAAACTTTGGGATCAAACCCACCTGGCCCCAAACTCTCCCTCCAAAACCACTCCACCCTGGGGGGCACAACAGGGGTCATTTGGGGTTTATTTGGGATTGGTTTGGGGTTGATTTGGGATTTATTTGGGGTGAGGGGAAAGTCCAGATGCAATGTCTGCAGAGACTCTGGGTACAAAGCTGGGAAAAACCCCAAAAACCCCTGGAGAACCCCAAAAAACCCTGGGGAACCCTAAAATTGAATTTGCGGTGGGAAAAGGAGATTTTGGGTTAAAAGGGGAAGAAATTGGGATATAAAAATGAGATTTTGGGATGGAAAAGGAGACTTGGGGGAGGAAAAGAGGGTTTGGGTGGGGATTGAGGATTTGAGGTCAGGATTTCGGTGGGAAAGAGGATTTGGGATTGAAAAAGGAGATTTTGGGTGGGAAAAGGGGATTTTGGGTGGACAGGAAATGATTTGGGGTGGAAAAAGAGGGATTTGGGGTGGGAAAAAGAGATTTTGGGGTGGGAAAAGGGATTTGGGATGCACAGAAAAGATTTGGGGTATGGAAAGGAGAATTTGGGGTCTGAAAAGGACATTTGGGATGCACAAAGAAGGATTTTGTGGTTGGAAAAAAGAGGATTTGAGATTAAAAAGAAAGATTTGGGATACAGAATGGAGGATTTGGTCCGAGCTGAACTTACCTGGGGGAGTGGGGACAGGTGGGAGGTTTGGGGCAGGGTTAGGACCATTTCTGGGGCAGTTTTCTGGGATTTTTAGTGTTTGGGGCTGGTTTTGAGCAATTTTGGAATATTTGGGAACAGCTTTGAGGTATTGTGGGGCAGTTTGGAGGGATTTTAGTGTGTTTCTCTGGGATTTTGAGGTGTTTCTAGGAGATTTTGGGGCAGCCTGAAGGGATGTGGGGTGTTTCGGGGCAGTTTTGGCGTATTGAGGGGCGGTTTTGAGGCGTTTCTCTGGAATTTTGGGGTGTTCCAGGCCCATTTTTTTCAGGTTTGAGGGTGTTTCAGGTGGTGTGGGTCACTTTTTGGCAAAGGAGATCTTCATGGCATTGCTCTGGGATTTTGGGCTGTTTTGGGGTACTCAGGGGAAGTTTTGAGGCGTGTCTCAGGGATTCTGGGGCGTTCCTCTGGGATTTGGGGTGTTTTGGGGTCAGTTTTGCCAAAGCCTCCCCGAACGCACCTCAGACCACTCACTTCCCCTCAGATCCCCCCAACTTCCCCCATGTCTCCCAGGCTCCGCCTCAGATACCCCAATTTCCCCCAAAGCTTCCCCAGTTCCCCTCAGAGACCCCCCAAAGGACCTCATTACCCCCCGGCCCCACCTCGGACCCCTCAATTACCCACAGAGCCCCCCCACATCCACTGCAGACCCACCTTAGACCCCCACAATTTCCCTCAGATTCCTCAATTTCCCTCAGACCCCCCCCAAATTCCCCCAAATCCACTCCATATCCACCTCAGACCCCTCAATTCTCCTCAGACCTCCCTAAATCCCCCCATTTCCCCCCAAAGCCTCCCCAAAAGCACCTCATACTTCTCAATTCCCCTCAGATTCCCCCCCTAAATTCCTCCATGTCCCCCTGGCTCCACCTCAGATTTCCTATTTCCCACCAAAGCTCCCCCCTCCCAAAAGCACCCCAGACCCCTCAATTCCCCTCAGAGCCCTCCCCTCAAACCCCCCCATTTCCCCACGACCCACCTCAGACCCCTCAATTCCTCTCAAACCCCCCCAAATCCATTCCAGACCCACCTCAGGCCCCTCAATTCCCCTCAGATTCCCCCAAATCCCCCCATTTCCCCCGGCCCTACCTCAGTTCCCTCCTCAGCCGCTCTCCCCTCACGCTCTATCCGCCGCGCGCGCGGGCCCCTCCCAGCCAATAGCGGCGCGCCTCTCCCCGAACCAACCAATCAGCGCGCGGCTCCCCTCAGCAACACCCGCCTCCCGCGCGCGCTGCAGCCAATGAGAAGCCAGGCGGGAGCGGCGCCCTCTGCCCCGGGGCCGGCCATGCAGAGGGCGGCCCCTCCCCCCGGCCCCTCCCCGGGCTCGGGCGGGCGCTGAGGGAGGCGCTGCAGGGAGCGGGGCAGGGCCGGGAGAGGACGAGGGGCTGCGGGAGCTGCTGAGGCGGCGCAGGGACAGGTGGGGAGGGGCGGGGGGAGGGGTGAGGGTGGGGGGTGGGGAGCTAAAGGGGGGCTGGGGGGTTTTGGGGAGGGGCCCAGCGGGGGTTTGGGGGGGGCTGGGGGTCCTAAAATGGGGTCTTGCGGGGGTCTGGTGGGCATTTGGGGAGGGCTCTTGGGGGGTTTTGGGGGAGTCTGGCAGGTTTGGGAGTGCTCTGGGGCTATAAGAGGGGTCTGGGGGAGATTTTGGGGAGGAGTCAGAGGGGTTTTTGGGGGGGTCCTAAAGGGGGGCTGGAGGGTTTGGGGGTCTTTGGGGGGATTTTGAGGGAGTCTAGGGGGCTTGGGGAGGGGTCTGAGGGGGCTCTGGGGGGCATTTGGGGAGGGGTCCTGGAGGGTCCTTGAGGGGGTTTTTGGGAGGGGTCTCAGGGAGATTTTTGGGGGGTCTAGGGGTTTTGGGGTTCCTGGGGAAGTCCCAGGGGAGGTTTGGGGGGTCCTGGGAGGGTTTTGGGAGGTCCCAGGGTTGATTTGGGGTTCCTGGGGGTGTTCCGGGGCAGATTTGGGGGTCACAGGGTTGATTTGGGGGGTCCCAGGGTTGGTTTGGGGTTCCTGGGGGTCCCAGCCCCACCCTGACCGGGCTCTGGGGGGTTTTTGGGAGGGGCATCCCCCCTCAGTTTGGGGGGGCGTCTCCCACAGGGCCCCCCTCCCCAAAAAGTCTCGAGGGTCCCTGGAAGTGGCTCCTGTTCCACCGGCCCGTGCCCCCCTGATCCAGGACGGGCTCCAGTGAGTCTGGGGGGCTTCAGGGGGGCTGGGGGGCGGTTTGGGGGGTTCTGGAGGAGTGTTTGGGGGTCTGGGGAGTTTTGCGAGGGTCTTGGGGGGTTTTCGGGGGGCTGGGGGGATTTAGGAGGGTCTGTAGGGGTGTTTGGGGGGGCTGGGGGGTTTTGGGGGGTCTGGAGGGGTGTTTGGGGAGTCTGAAATCCCCTAAATCCCCCCAAATTTCCCCAAGTCTCACAAAATCTCCCCAAATTCCTCCACAAATTCCCTGAAATCCCCCAAAATCCCCTGAAATCGCTCCTGTGGGAGCCCAGGGTGTTCCCCTGGCCTCCCTGGGGGTATCAAAACCCCCCTGGCGAGGGTCTCAAAGAGCCCTGAGTGAGACCCAGGTGTCTCAGGCGCTGAATTCAAACCCCTGGGGGAAATTACCAACACAGAGGGAATGGAAACAAGCCACCAAAATCAGTCAAGTGTAAATGAGACTGTTAGAACGTAGATAAATAGACTTTGGGGGATGTTGGTGATAAGGGACACGTGGCCAAGATGGAGAATTTGGGGTGTGGATACCTCTTCCTCCTCCTTCTCCGTGCCATCCGTGCTGGGTGACATGCTGGCACTGTCAGGTTGGATGGGGACACGGCTGGGCAGTTTAACACAGTTGGATTGCATTGGAAAGTTGTTACAAACATCCAGCACGGAATGCAGACTGTAGAAGATCAGCCCTGCCCTCAGCAGGCAGATTCCATCCTGGGTGCCCGGCTGGACAGACGCTGTGAGCCGGGCAGAGAGTTCCTGAGACAAGGAACAATCAACAATCCTTGGAGCCTCTGAAACCGTCTGCTGCAATCTCTCATCGGCGCCTGGGGGAAAACCAGGATTTGAACCACTGCATGTCCTCCTGAGGGGATCCCGGGGCTAAGGAGACACCTCGGGCAGCGACACCTCCAAATTCCCCAAAATCCCCCTAAAACCCCCAACATCCCCCAAATCCACCCAGGAATTCCCTGAAATCTCGGAATCCCCCCCAAAATTCCCCCAAACCCCCAAAAATCCTCCCAAAATCCCCGTCAAATCTCCTCAAAATCCACCAAAATGGCCCCAAAACCCCAAAAATCCCCCAAATGCCCCCAGGAATTCTCTGAAATTCTCTGAAATCCCCCAAATCTGCTCCCAAATCCTCCCCAAACCCCCCAAAGTCCCCCCACCCCCAGGTGTGGGCTGGTGGTCCTGGCCATGGCCGGGGCTCTGCTGGGACCCCCCGGCCCCAATTGGGTCTGGGGGCTCTGCTGGACACGGCACGGCCAGGGGCTGCAGCCCCACGGGGAGATGTGCTCAGGGGGGTTGGGGGGTTTTGGGGAGATTTGGGGGAATTTTAGGAGAATTTGGGGTTTTCAGGAGATCTTGAGGGATTTGGGGGGGAATTTGGGGGGATTTCAGGGAATTTTGGGGGATTTTGGGTGGATTTTAGGGGGGATTTTGGAAAATTTTGGAAGATTTTGAGGGGGTTTAGGGGAGAATTTTGGGGTGTCCCAAAAGGATTTGGGGTGTCTGGGGGGCGGAGGTTTGGGAAGGTTAGGAGGGATTTTGAGGGATTTGGGGGAGATATTGAGGGGATTTGGGGGGGTAGGAAAATTTTTGGGGATTTTGACGGAATTTTAGGGAGAATTTGTGAATTTGGCATGTCCAAGGGGGATTTTTGGAGAGTTTTGGGAGGATTTGGGGTGTCTGGGGTGGATTTTTGGGGTGTGAGGGGGATTTTGAGGGCGTTTTAGAAAAATTTTGGGGGATTTTGAGGAGGTTTGGAGGAGAATTTGGGGGGTTTTGGGGTGTCCTGGGGGGATTTGGGGGAGTTTTGGGGGGATTTTGGGGGATTTTGGGATTTTTTTGGAGATTTCAGGGGGATTGGGGAGGATTTGGGGAGGATTTGGGGAGGATTTCAGGGAATTCTTGGGTGGATTTTGGTGATTTTGGGGAGATTTTGGGAAGATTTAGGGAAATTTTGGGGATTCGGGGATTTCAAAGGGGGATTTTGATGGGGGATTTGGGAGGGATTTCAAGGGGGATTTTGGAGGTTTTGGGGCAATTTAGGGGAGATTTTGGGGTTTTCAGGGGATTTAGAGGGATTTTGGGAGATCTTTGGGGGTTTTTGGGGGAATTTAGGGGAGATCTGGGGAGGGATATAGGAGAATTTGGGGGCATTTAGGGGGATTTCAGGGGGTTTTGGGGGGATTTTAGGGTTTCTGCAGAGCCCCCCAAATCCTCCCCACACTCCCCAAAAACTCCTCCAGACCCCCCTAAAACCCCCCAAACACCCCCCAAAACCCCCTAAAAAAACCCCTCTAGACCCCCCTAAAACCCCCCCAGCCCCCCCCGAAGCCCCCAGACTCACTGGGGCCCGTCCTGGATCAGGGGGGGCACGGGCCAGTGGAACAGGAGCCACTTCCAGGGACCCTCGAGACTTTTTGGGGAGGGGGCACCGTGGGAGACCCCCCCAAACTGAGGGGGGATGCCCCTCCCCCCAAAACCCCCCAGAGCCCGGTCAGGGTGGGGCTGGGACCCCCCAGGAACCCCAAACAAACCCTGGGATCCCCCAAATCAACTCTGGGACTCCCAAATCGGCCCCGGGATCCCCCCAGGAGCCCCAAATCAACCCTGGGACCCCCTAAGTCTGCCCCGGGTCCTCCCCCCACTCCCGGAGAACCCCAAAACCCATCCAGGAACCCCAAATCAACCCTGCGACCCCCCCAGGACCGCCAAATATCGCCTGGGACCCCCCAAAACCCTCCCAGGACCCCCAAACCTCCCCTGGAATCTCCCCAGGAAGCCCAAAACCCACTTGACCCCCCAAAAATCCCCCTGAGACCTCTCCGAAAAACGCCTCAAGGATTTCCCAGGACCCCTCCCAAATGCCCCCCAGAGCCCCCTCAGACCCGCCCCCCAAGCCCGCAGACTCCTCTAAAATCCCCCCAAAGACCCCCAAACCCTCCAGCCCCCCTTCAGGACCCCCCCAAAACTCCCTCGGACACTCCCCCAAACCCCCCAGGAACTTTTTAGGACCCCCGGACCTCCCCAAGACCCCTCCCCAAGTGCCTCCCAGATCCCCCTCTGACTCCTCCCACAGATCCCACTAAGACCCCATTTTAGGACCCCCAGCCCCCCCAAAGCCCCGCTGGGCCCCTGCCCAAAACCCCCCAGCCCCCCCTTTAGCCCCCTCACCCTCACCCCCGCCCCTCCCCACTCATGTCCCTGCGCCGCCTCAGCAGCCCCCGCAGCCCCTCGTCCTCTCCCGGCCCTGCCCCGCTCCCTGCAGCGCCTCCCTCAGCGCCCGCCCGAGCCCGGGGAGGGGCCGGGGGGAGGGGCCGCCCTCTGCATGGCCGGCCCCGGGGCAGAGGGCGCCGCTCCCGCCTGGCTTCTCATTGGCTGCAGCGCGCGCGGGAGGCGGGTGTTGCTGAGGGGACCCGCGCGCTGATTGGTTGGTTCGGGGAGAGGCGTGCCGCTATTGGCTGGGAGGGGCCCGCGTGTGCGGCGGATAGAGCCTGATGGGCGAGCGGCTGAGGGAACTGAGGTGGGGCCGGGGAAATGGGATTTGGGGGAGAATCTGAGCGGAATTGAGAGGAATTGAGGGGTCTGAGGTGGGTCAGGGGAAATGGGGGTTTGAGGTGGGGGTCTGAGGGCAATAAGGGCTCTGGGGTGCTTTTGGGGGAAGAGGCTTTGGTGGGAAATAGGAAATCTGAGGTGGAGCCGGGGGGATATGGAGGAATTTGGGGAGAATCTGAGGGGAATTGAGGAGTCTGAGGTGCTTTTGGGGAGGCTTTGGGCGGAAATGGGGGGATTTAGGGGGTCTGAGAGGAATTGAGGGGTCTGAGGTGGGTCTGCAGTGGATGTGGGGTGGCTCTGTGGGTACTGAGGGGTCCGAGGTGGGGCCGAGAGGAAATGAGGTGCTTTGGGGATCTCTGAGGGAACTGAGGGGTCTGGGGAAGCTTTGGGGGAAATTGGGGTATCTGAGGTGGGGCCCGGGGGACATGGGGGAAGCTGGGGGGGTCTGAGGGGAAGTGAGTGGTCTGAGGTGCGTTTGGGAGAGGCTTTGGCAAAACTGCCCCAAAACACCCCAAATCCCAGAGCAACACCCCAAAATCCCTGAGACACGCCTCAAAACTTCCCCTGAGTACCCCAAAACACCCCAAAATCCCAGAGCAACGCCATTGTCAGGGTCCACATCACATGCGGAGTCCTGATAGGTTCTTTTAGGGATCTCAAAGCACAAAAGACACAGCAAGTGACTCAGGTTTGTTTAGCAGAAAGCAATAATGCAGTTTATTGAGTGCCAAAAAGAGAGAGAGAGAGAGAGAGCGAGAGAAAGGATGGGATATAGCTACCAACAGACAGGACGTATCCTCGTGGTCGTCCGACAAGACGCATCCTCAATCCGTTGGGGAGAAAGAGATCTCAGGGTCTTTAATTTGAGGATGTTTTTTATAGTCTTTTCCAAAGCGAGTGGCTTCTGGCCAAAGGGTGGGAAGATTCAGGTGCGCTTCGGGTTCCATTGGGGAAAACAATCCCAAAACATGTCCAAGCGAACTCCCTGTTGGTGGGATAAACACAGACCACTCCATCTCTGACCAGTTCGTTGTTCTCACACCTGTGGGAGTCTTGTAGAGTAAACAGTTCAGGGCAGCGTGACTAGCCGTACACCAGTCTCATGAGAAACCAGTCCTGGTCCAATGGGCACCACCTGCGAACAATCACTTGGCGTTCCTCCCATCCCTGGCCAGCGCCTTTCAGCTGCAGTTTGAGGGGTCTTCTTAGGCCTCAGGCGAGGGTCATTGGGCAGAACAAACGAGAGGCTTTTAGATGGACTCTTACAGCCATGAAGATTTCCTTCGCCAAAAAGTGACCCAAACCCATCTGAAACACCCCGAAACCCGAAAAAATGGGCCTGGAATACCCCAAAATTCCAGAGAAACGGCTCAATACTGCCCCTCAATACCCCAAAACTGCCCCGAAACACCCCACATCCCTTCAGGCTGCCCCAAAATCTTCTAGAAACACCTCAAAATCCCATAGAAACACCCTAAAATCCCTCCAAACCACCCCAAGATGCCTCAAGGCTGCCCCCAGATATTCCAAAATTGCTTCACACTAGCCCAAACCACCAAAAATCCCAGAAAACTGCCCCAGAAATGGTCCTGACCCTGCCCCAAACCTCCCACCTGTCCCCACTCCCCCAGGTAAGTTCAGCTCGGACCAAATCCTCCTTTCTTTATCCCAAATCTTTTTTTTAATCTCAAATCCTGCTTTTTCCAACCCCAAAATCCTTCTTTGTGCACCCCAAATGTCTTTTTCAGACCCCAAATTCTCCTTTTCCGAGCTCAAATTCTCCTTTTCACACCACAAATCCTCTGTGCACCCCAAATCCTTTTCCCACCCCAAAATATTCATTTCCCACCCCAAATACCCTTTTTTCCACCCCAAATCCTTTCCTGTCCACCCAAAATCCCCTTTTCCCACCCAAAATGTCCTTTTTCAATCCAAATCCTCTTTCCCAACCAAAATCCTGACCTCAAATCCCACTCTAAACCCTTTTTTACTCCCCCAAATCTCCTTTTCCATCCCAAGATATAATTTTTATATCCCAATTTCTTCCGTTTTTACCCCAAAGTCTCCTTTTCCTGCCGCAAATTCAATTTTAGGGTTCCCCAGGGTTTTTTGGGGTTCTCCAGGGGTTTTTGGGGTTTTCTTCTACCCCCAGCATTGTACCCAGGGTGTCTCTGCAGGCGTTGAATCTGGACCTGCCCCCACCCCAAATAAATCCCAAATAAATCTCAGATCAATCCCAAACCAATCCCAAATAAACCCCAAATGACCCCTGCTCTGCCCCCCAGGGTGGAGTGGTTTTGGAGGGGAGTTTGGGGCCAGATGGGTTTGCCCCCAAAGTTTGAGGATACGAGAGGTTTGATTCTAAAGTTTAGGGGGGTGGTTGACACCCCAGGGTTTGGGATCAGGGGTTTTGACCCCCAGAACGTGGGGATCGAGGGGGTTGGACACCCCAAATATTTCAAACCCCAGAGTTTGGGAATTGAGGGTGTTTGACACTTCAATGTTTGGAGTCTGTGGGGAATTTGATCCTAAAATTTGGGGTCAAGGGTGTTTTACACCTCAGAATTTGGGGTTTGGGGGGGGTTGGTCCCAAAGTTTGGGATTTGGGGGGTTTGGACACCAAATTATGGGGATTTGGGGGGTTTAACCCCAGAGTTTGGAAATTGAGGGGGGGTGGGCAATCCTAAAATTTGAGATGAGGGGGTACTGACATCCCAGGGTTTAGATTTTTGGGAGTTTTGACCCCAGAATTTGGGGATCAGGGGGCTTTAACCCCAAATTTTGGGATCGTAGGTGTTGGACACCCCAAATATTTCAAATCCCAATGTTTGGGGATTGGGGGTTTTGATCCCAAATTTGGAGTTTGGGGGTGTTTGACCCCAGGATTTAGGGGAGTTTTGACCCCCCCAGGTTTGGGGTAGAGGTTGAGATCAGAATGATTCCCTGAAAACAGCGGCAGGATCAGGATTGGGAACAGGATTGGGATTGGGAATGAAATAGGGATTGGGAGTGGGAATGGGATCAGGATTGGGAATGGGCTTGGGATTGGGGACAGGATTGGGAACGAGATCCGGATTGGGAATGAAATAGGGATTGGGAATGAGAACGGGATCAGGATTGGGAAAGGGATCGAGATGGCAAATGAGATCGGGATCAGAAACAGGGATGAGATTGGGAATGGGAATGGGATCGGGAACAAGTTTGGGTTTGGGAATAGGTTCGGGATTAGGAATTGGAACGAGACTGGGAATGAGTGATCAGAAACAGGAATGAAATCAGGATTGGGAATGGGATAAGGATTGGGATTGGGGATTGGGAAAGGGTATGGGAACAGGATTGGAACAGGGAAAGGCAATGGGATCAGGATTGAGAATGGAAACAGGATCAGGAATGGGAACAGGCTTGGGAATGGGAATGAAAGAGAGATTGGGAATGTCAAAAGAGATTGGAATTGGGAAAGGGATCAAGATTGGGAATGAGATCAGAATCAGAAATGGGAATGAGATTGGGAATGGGAACAGGAATGGGATTAGGATTGGAATGGGAATCAGAATGAGATCGGGATCAGAAACAGGACTGAGAATGGCATGAGGAAGGGGAAGGGAAAGAAGATTAAGAATAAAAACAGGAATGAGATAGGGATTGGGAATAGGACTGGGAACAGGATCAGGATGGTAAAGGTGTGGCATAAATGGGTGCCTTGGCCGGGAAATCTCAAATTGGAGAACCAAAACTAGGATGGGCAGGAACAACTTTTTCATGCTGGGAGCTGGAATTCCAGAGCCTGGCAGTGTGAGCCATGCAGGACCATGCAGACTGGGATGATGGGGGCTGGGATCACATAGACTGGGATCCTCCGGACTGGGACTGCACAGACTGGGACCAGATGGATCAGGGCCATGCCACTGGGATTTTACAAACTGGAATCACATGGACTGGGATTGTACAAACTGAGATCACATGGAGTGGGATTGTACAAACTGGTATCACATGGACTGGGACTGTACAATCTGGCACCATATGGACCGGGATGGCTGCAGCAGAACGATGTGAACCGAGACGGTCCCGCCCCACCCCGGGTCCCTCCCAGTCCTGCCCAGTCTCGTATTAGGACGCAGCCAAATCTTCCTGCATTGAATGAGGAGGTCCCAAAGCACTCCTGGTGTCGGTCTCTGTCCTGGTCCTGGGCTCAGGCTCAGTTTGGAGCAGTCCTGGAGCGCTCCTGGTGCTGATTCTGGTCCCGGTCTGAATCTCGATTCCGGAGCGGTGCTGGTCTCAGGCTCAGTCACGGTCCTATAGCGGCGCCAGTCTTGGTGCCAGTTTCGTTTTCAGTTTTGGTCTCAGTCTCGAAGAGGTTCTGATCCCAGTGCTGGTACTGGTGCCGGTGTTGATCCCAGAGTGCTCCCAGTGCCAATCTCAGTCTCAGACCCAGTCATGGAGTGGTACCAGTCTCAGTTCTGGTGCCAGTGCCGCTCTCAGTCTCAGTCCTGGAGCTCTCCTGGTGCCCGTCCCAGTGTTGGTGCTGGTCTCAGTCTTGGTCCCAGCGGAAATTCAGGGGCCAGACTCGCTGTTGGTCCCAGTGTTAGTTCCAGTTCTGGAGTGGTGCTGGTCTGAGTTCTGGTCTCAGTTCTGGTGTCAAGTCCTTTCCCAGTCTTGGTCTTGGTCTTCGTTCTGATGTTGGTCTCAGTATTGATGGTGGTGCTGGTTCTGGTGTTGGTCGCAGTCTTGCTTCCAAAGATTTTAGGCCCATTGGGCTGATTTTATGCCAAATTGGGATTTTAGACTGGATTTTAGGGCCCTTATGGACATGGTTAGGCAAATTTGGATGGTTTTAGATTACTATTGTGTGGATTTGAGGTTCCTTTGGCTGATTTTGGGGTCAAACCTGGTGGATTTAGGCTGCATTTGAGGGGCTTTCGGGTGATTTTAGGGCAAAGCAGGCCCTTTTAGGACCGCCCGGCCCTTTGGCTCTGCCCCTTTCCCCTCACAGTTCCTGCCCTTTTCTAACCCTGCCGCTTTCTCCTCAGTTTCTGCCCACTTATTAGCCCCGCCCATTATACTCACAGCCCCTGTCAATCATTAACCTCTCCTCTTTTATTTTGTGACCGAGCCCTTGTGTTTGCCCCGCCCCATTCCCCTCTAAGCCCCGCCCATCTCCTGCCGCATTCACCTTGCACATTCTCAGAACACCCAAAAGTGCTTCACTGCCATCTTTGCTCCTGGTCCCCGGCGTGGCTCCAGCGTGTTTGAGACCTGCGGTGGGGCTGGGGGGGATCTATAGGGGACCTGTAGGGGATTTCTAGGGGATCCACAGGTGATCTGTAGGGGATCTTTAGGGGACTGGCG
Organism: Luscinia megarhynchos; assembly: GCA_034336665.1. Lineage (NCBI taxonomy): Eukaryota > Metazoa > Chordata > Aves > Passeriformes > Muscicapidae > Luscinia > Luscinia megarhynchos. The sequence goes on from JAPFBE010000059.1 coordinate 49,125, forward strand.
TGGCTTTACACCCCTGGGGCATTTCTGGGGGTCTGCAAAGGGCATTGGGGCCTCTGCGGGGTCCCTAAAGGGGGTTTGGGAGGTCCATAGGGGATCTATAGGAGCCTGGAGGGCGCTTTACCGCCCTGGGGGTTTCTGGGGTTCTGTATAGGGGATTTGGCATTGTGTTTAGGGGATTTGGGGGGCACTGTGTAGTCTGTTGGGGATCTATAGGGGATCTGGCGGGGACTGGCGGGGGCTGAGGGTCTCTGTAGCAGATTTGGGCTTGTCTGTCAGGTATTTCGGGGGTCTCTTAAGGGGGACTGGGATTTCTATAGGAGATTTGCGGGCACTGGGTTTTTCCTAAAGGCACTCTGAGAGAATTATGAGGTCTACAGCAGGAAGTTTTTTTAAAATTTTGTGTACAAACATGGGAATTTTTAGGTTTTTATTGGGAATTTTTGAAATTTTGAGGACCTCAAATGGAATTTTGGAGGATCCCATAGGGAGTTTTTGTGGTCTTTATAGACACACTTGGATCCAAACATGGGAAGTTTGGGTTCTCTACAGGAAATTCTTGGGATCGCCTTAGGGAATATTTTAGAATTCTGGGTCCAAATGTGGGAATTTCTGGGTGAGAATTTTGGGTGCCAAAATATGGCAGTGAGCAGCTGGCATGAAGCCCATGAGACCCAGTGGTCTGATTTTAGGGTGATTTTGTCTCCCTTGGGGGATTTCAGGCCAGTTTGGGTGTGTTTAGGTCCATTTGGGTGATTTTAGGAAAAACGAAGTGACTCTAAGGTGATTTTAGGCTCATTTTTGTGATTTTTGGCAAAAGCAGGGACTTTTGGGGTGGATTTTACACACATTTAGGAGATTTAAAGGTGATTGTAGGCAGCTTGGTGCGGTGCTTGCTTTCAACCACTTTGGGTAGTTTGAGACACTTTGGTTAGATTTTAAACCATTTGGCTGATTTCAGGCAAAAGTTGATGGGTTTTCACTTGGATTTTAGGCCCCTTTTGGGCAATATTAGGCACATTTGGATTATTTTACACCCCTTGGTGTGGATTTCAGGCCTCTCTGGCTGATTTTAGGCCAAACCTAGTGCAAACCTGAGGCTGCATTTGGTGCCTTGTATTGGTGATTTATGGGCAAAGAAGATCCTTTTTGGACCTTTGGCCCCACCCCTTTCCCCTCACAGTTCCTGCCCTTCCCTTGACACATCCTCTCCCAGTTCGGATTTCAGAATGGGGAAGGAGGAGGAGGAGGGAGGGACGAAGAGTTGGAGGGGCAGCAGAAGCAGGAGGAGACAAGGAGCGATTCAAGCACCAGCCCAGAGCTGCCTGAACTCGCAGCCCCCCTGAACCATCGCCCCCCATCCCGCAGGTGCCCGGGGAGGGGAGCTCACCCCAAATATCCCTGGGTTTGGGGATTTTTGGAGGGGATGTTTGGAACTTGGCTTCAAAGACGCAGATGGCCCTCAGGGGGACATCGGGGGGTCCCCGGGAGGTGTTTTTGGGGGTCCCGGTGGGTGCGGGCAGAGCCCCAGCGGGGGGCGGGGGGATGTGGGTCTCTCCGCAGTGGGGGTTGGGCTTCCCGGGCCGGGCCCTGTGAGCTCTGCCGGGACCACGTGGGGAGCGCGCGGGAGCGGTGGGATTGGACAGTGGTTTTGGGGAGCCCTGGGAGAGGTGGAGTTTCCCTGAGCGGGAGCGCAGAGAGAGGAGAGCCCCAGAAGGGCAAAGCGGGGAGCCCGAGATGGGAGGACCCCTGGCATTGCCAGGACCCCGGTGGGGGGTGCTGGGGCTGGAGGGGCGGCATGGCTAGGAAAGGGCTTCAGGGCTTCCAGTGCCGCCAGTGGCTGCTCCCAGCATGAGCCCAGTTGCTCCCCGCGTGTGCTTCCAGTTTCCTCGGCACTCCCAGCATGAGCCCGGTCACTCCCAGCCATTCACTATTATGATGGAATTTGCCACAACAGGGTCCCAGTTGCTCCCAGTTCCGCCCAGAGGCACTGAAACTGAGACCAAAAACCTCTGGGGCAGGATGTTGTGGCCGGATGTAGCACAGAAATCCTTCTCATATAACCCGTGTGTGCAGAGAGAATCATTCCATGACACTCGTTTTTAGAAATTTTTCAGTTCTTTTAGTACACTCATAGAAATTAATTGGGTCAGTGTTCTTTGGTTTCAAGCTGCAAACACTCAATTCCTAATATTTGGTCTCCTTTTGGATCCGGTTTCTCCCCTAGTGATGTTAATTAGTTCTTCATTCCATGATTTTATCAGTCTTTTCAAAGGAAGTATATGCAATTTGCCAGAGGCAGAGTCTGGGGTGGATGTTCTTGGGTGGCCACTGATGTTCTGTTAATGGCCGCTGACGGTCCTTGAGCATTCCAGCTGCTCCCAGTGTGTTGATGTGTTGAGTTCATCCCATCCCACCTGGTGCATCAATGCCTACAAAGAAAATTTAAAGTCTCTTAGGGCAAAGGCAACCAAAGCCTCTTTGTTAAAATTACAGAACTTTTTTTAAACGGATATGTTTTCCGACACCACTGTGGTCCAGTTTGTTCCCAGTTCTCCCAGCTGCCCCTAGCCCAGTCCCAGTCACTCCCAGTACTATCCCAGTATGAGTCCAGTATAAGTCCAGTCTCTGCCAGCAGGCCTCCCGTTGCCCCAGCATGGTCCCAGTTTTCCCCCAGCACATTTTCAGTCACTCCCAGTTAGGTCCCAGTCACCACCCTATGGTCTCAGACACTCCCAGTATATCCCAGTTGCCCTGAACAATCTCATAGTCATTCCCAGGCACTCCATTTACCTCAGCATGGTTCACTTGCCTCCAGTTTTATCCCAGTTGCCCGTGGAATAGTCCCAGTGCCTCTCAGCATGGTTTGTTAATTTTTTTTCAGTGAAGTAGAATGATTGGAGAATGCAGAACTAGAGAGCAGAGCAGAAAATGCCCCTGGGGGACACTGGGGGGTCCCGGTGGCGGCTGCCGGCAGAGGCAGCCTGGAGGAGCAGAGCCTTGTGTCCCCCAGGAGCCTAAAGTTGGGAGCTCAGAAAGGGGGGAACGCCACCATTGGCAGGACCCTCAACACTATGGAGAGGGGCAACAGGGACTCCTTGGATCCCCAGCACCTCAAAGCAGAGAATAAGGGGAGAAGGGACCTTGGGAGCCAAAAATCCCCCATCATCCCTAAATGGAGAGAGGGAAGAGGGGGGAGCTTTTCAGATTGCTGGGACTCCCAGCAGCCTGGGGAGGGCGGGCACCGAGTAGATGGGGGACCCCCAATAGAAGCATGACCCCCAGCAGCTGGGATGGGGGGAACCCTTGAACACCAAAGGGGAGGGACCATTCCCAGGAACTTCTGGGAGGCATTTTCAGGGCTGAGTGTTGGTGATTGGGAGGTTTACACGGACCCCATATGCCTGGGGACTTCTAGAGATGGACTTAGGCAGGAGGAACCCCCAACACAACGCGCTCATCCCTTGTTTTTCCCCAAACCAGGATTTCCCATTGCCAACCCATTGGCCCGATGGAGGATAAGGAGGCTGCGAGGAAGAGGAAGATGGCCCAGGAGCCCCAGGCAGGTGAGGAGGAAGTCAGTGCCCTTTCCCCTCTGTCCTGCTCCATCTCCCAGCCCAGCACGGTCCCCGGCTGCAGGACACCTTGCTGCTGACCCCGTCCTGCCAGGGACGCGCTGGGGGATCTCCTTCCCCTTCCCTCTGGCACGGAGGCAAATCCCATCCTCTCCTTGTCCTTCCTCGCCCAGACAAGGAGCTGAGCACGGAGAGCAGAGAGGACAAATCCCCACGGCAGAACCTGGTGGAAGAGGCCGTTTGCAGCAGCTCCACGGCGCAGGAATCCAACGGGGAGGAAAAGCCGCGGAGATCCCGCACCAGGAGGGGCTGCAAACGCAGATCGCGGGGATCTGAGGAGGAAAGACCCAGCCTGGGCCGGGACAGGCGGCCGGAGATGGAGCCAGAGCTCAGACCTGGTGGTCCATGAGCAGCTTCGTGATGGGGAAAAGCCCCACAAGTGCTCAGAGTGTGGGATGAGCTTCAGATGGAGGTCCAGCCTGATCCCCACCAGAGGATCCACACTGGGGAGAGGCCCTACGAGTGTGGGGAGTGTGGGAAGAGGTTTCACACCAGAAGCAATCTCCTCCAGCACCAGTGCACGCACACAGACGAGAAGCCCTTCCGCTGCCCCGACTGCGGGAAGGGCTTCAGGCAAAACTCCACCTCACCAGCCACCGGCGCATCCACACCGGGGAAAAGCCCCACAAGTGTGAGGAGTGTGGGATGAGCTTCAGCCTGAGCTGCCACCTGATCCGCCACCAGAGGATCCACACTGGGGAGAGGCCCTACGAGTGTTCTAAGTGTGGCAAGAGGTTTCCCACCAGCTCTGCTCTTGTCAAGCACTACCAGACACACACGGAGGAGAGGCCCTACAAGTGTCCTGACTGCGGGAAGGGCTTCAGGCAAAACTCCCACCTCATCCGCCACCGGCGCATCCACACTGGGGAGAGGCCCTACGATTGTGAGGAGTGTGGGAAGAACTTCTCCTGCAGCTCAGACTTGACCAAACACCAACGGAGGCACCGGTAAGGGAAGCCCTGCGAGTGCTCCGAGTGTGGGAAGAGCTTCGTGCGCTGATCCAACTCCATCCCCTACTGTAGGACCCACATTGGCAGAGCCCTGGTGACCCACACTCCCTGGGATCCATGTCTAAAAGACACCTGCCTGTTTATTGTTATTTTTTACCTTCATTTTTCTCTCTTCTCCATCTCTTTGATGTCCAAAAGCCAAGAGGGATCGATCTGTCACCTCAAAACCTCTCAAATCCAAGTAAAAACACCTCAATTTTGACTCAAAAGGGATCAATCCAACGTCAAAGTTCCTTCTTCTCTCCTCAAAACATTTGAATCCCACACGAACTTTTCTGGATTCCAGAGCAGCCAGGGTGAGAAGGGGTTGGAAGGAGATTGGGAGAAGTGGGATCCAAATTTCGAGTTTTGGGGTTGGCTGGGTGGGGCTGGTTGGGGGGGATGTATTTGGTAGTAAATAAAACTTTGACAATTCCTAATTTCTGTCCCATTCTCTTTCATTCGGTTCCAGTTCTGATTTCAGTGGCATGTTTTCAGCTGATTGTGTTTGTGTCCTCCTTTCTCTCCTGCCTCTCTCTGCCTGCTCCGTTTCTCTCTCAGGGTCTCCCTTGACCCAGGGCAGCTCCCACCAAAGACCCTGCCCTGATTCAATTCCCAGTGCAGGAGCTGTAACAGCCATGGGTGAAGTTGTGAAGGCTGGCAGTGAAATGTCCCTGTAAGATCTTGCTGCACTTGGCTTTTGGCCTCTTCTGAAGAGCTTTGCCTTCCCGGGCAGGAACATCTTTTTTCTGACTGGGAACTGGAATTCCAGACCTGGCAATGTGAGCCATGCAGGACCATGCAGACTGGGATCATGGGGGCTGGGATGACATGGACTGGGATCCTCCAGACTGGGACTGCACAGACTGGGACTAGATGGATCAGGGCCATGCAGACTGGAATTGTACAAACTGGGATCACACGGACTGGGATTGTAAAAGATGGGATTGTATGGACTGGGACAGCTGCACCAGAACGATGTGAACTGAAATGATCCCGCCCCACCCAGGGGTCCCTCCCAGTTCCACACGGGAGCACAGCCAGAAGTTCCTAGAGTTAATGTGGAGGTCCCACAGTGCTCACAGTGTGATCCTAGTGCTGATCCCTGTCCTTGTGCCAGCCTCAGTCTCACTCTCAGTCTCGGAGCACTCCTGGTGTCAGCCTCCGTTTCGGTTCTGATCCCAGTGTCGATCTCAGTCTGGAAGCAGTCCCCGAGTGCTCCCTGTGGTCATTCTGGTCCTGGTGTCGATGTCGATTTCAGAGCGGTGCTGGTCTCAGTCCCAGTGGGTCTTACAGTCACGCCAGTCTCAGTGTTGGTTCTGGTGCCGCTCTCAGTCTCAGTCCTGGAGTTCTCCCGTTGCCGGTTCTAGTGTCTGTCATGGTCTCAGTCTTGGTCTCAGTTCCAATTCTGGAGCTGGTTTGAGCTCGGTCTCAGTCCCAGTCCCAGTGGCGTTCTTGTAGATGTGCCCGTTTCGGTTCTGGTGCCAGTTTTGTTCCCAGTCTTGGTCTTGGTTCCAGTCCTAGGCCATTTTATCGACTATAGAGCAGCAGAGACTATGGGCTCATGATCAGAATTCAAAATTTTCTGTGAGCTACATTTGCTTATACACCACTTTTGAAAGGAAGGAATTTTTTCTACATTCACTGCGTTAAACATCACCCAGACAAACTTTACTTTTCTCCTTATTTGGTTCAATCTTGTTTCCTCTCGCCAGTCTTTATCCAATCTTCTTGTAATTGCGAAAGCTCTGTTTATTCTTGCCAGGGCATGCTGGTTATCAAACTGCAAATGCCAATTAAATCCACAGCACTCTCTGTCTCAGCTTCCACAGTGCTGGTCTCAGTCTGGGTCCGACAGCGGTGCCAGTCTTGGTGCTGGTGCTGGTTCTGTCTTCAGTCTTGGACTCAGTGTCGGTCTTGGTCTCGGTTTTAGAGTGGTCCCAGTCCCAAAGCTGGTGCGTGTATCGATGTTGGTCCCGGCATACTCCCAGTGCCAATCTCAGTCTCAGGCCCGGTCCCATATTGGAGCCAGTCTCTGTTCTGGTGCCAGTATCAGTCTTGGTGCTGGTTCTGGTGCCGCTCTCAGTCCCAGTCCCTGGAGCTCTTCTAGTGCCGGTTCCAGTATTGGTGTTGGTCTCAGTCCCAGTCATTGTTCCAGTTCTGGAGCAGTGCTTGTCTCAGTTCTGGTGTTGGTTCTGTTCCCAGTCTGGGTCTCGGTCTCCATTCTGATTTCAGCCTCAGAAATGGTGCTGTTGCTGATTTGGGTGCCGGTCTCGGTCTCAGTCCCAAATCTTTTAGGCCTATTTATGTGAATTTATATCAAGCTGAGGTGTTTTAGGCTGGATTTTAGGCCCTTTCGGACAATCTTAGGCTTATTTGGCTGATTTTAGGCCAATTCCTGCTGGAATTAGGCTGAATTTGTGCCCATATTAGGTGATTTTAGGCCAAACCAGGCCCTTTTAGGAACATGCAGCCTTTTGGCCCAGTTTTTTCCCCTAACAGTTCCCGCCCTTTTCTGACCCTACCCTTTTCCCATCGGTTTCTGCCCAATTATTAGCCCCGCCTCTTTCTATTCACAGCCCCTGTCAATCATTATCCCCTCTCCTTTCCTTCAGACTGAGCCCTTGTGTTTTGTCTGCCCCATTCCCCTCTAAGCCCAGCCCATCTCCTGGCCAGTTCTCTCCGAGCATGCTCAGAACACCCGTTAGTGCCTCCTGTGCGCCGCCATCTTTACTCCCGATCCCTCCGTCCGGCTCCAGCGTGTCCGAGAGCTCAGTGGGGCTGGAGAGATCTGTAGGGGATCTATAGGGGATCTATGGGGGATCAGTAGGGGATCTGTAGTGGACTGGCATGGCTTTAAGGCCGTGGGGGGTTTCTGGGGGTCTGCAAAGGGGATTTGGGGGCTCTGTGGTGTCCATAAAGAGAGTCTGTGAGGTCTCTGGGGGATCCCTAAAGGACTGGGGGGTCTTAGGGTCTCTGTAGAGGATTTGGGCTTGTCTTTAGGGGATTTGGGGGGCTCTGGGGGGTCCCTAAAGGCGCTCTGGGAGGGCTATAGGGGATCCACAGGGGCCTGGCGAATCCTATAAAGAGTCCAGGGAGGTCTCATGGTCTCTATATGGGAATTTTGAGTTTCTTCAAGGGAATTTCTGGGTATTTTGGGCTCTTTACAGGGAATTTTTCAGGTCGCCTTAGGGAATTTTGGGATTCCTGCTGAAAATTTTGGTGCCCTTAAAGGGAATTTGGAGATCTTTCAGGAATTTTGTGGTTCCCATAAGGAAATTGTGGGGTAAAAAAGGGAATTTTGGGACCTATATTGAGAATTTTGAGAATTAATGGGTCTCCACGCAGAATTCTTTTGAATTTTGAGTCTAAACGTGGGAATTTTTAGGTCTCTATTGAGAAGTTTTGCAATGTTGGGGTCCTCAAATGGAATTCTGGATGATCCCATAGGGAATTTTTGGGGTCTGTATAGACAAACTTAAGTCCAAACATTCGAAGTTTGGGTTCTCTAGAAGAAATCTGTGGGATGTCCTTAGGGAATAATTGGGAATTCTGGTTCCAAATGTGGGAATTGGAGAGGGGAATTTTGGGTGCCGAAAGATGCCAGTGAAGAGCTGGCATGAAGCCTGTGAGACCCAGGGGTCATCCCAAAGACCCCCAGACAAACAGCAGAGCAACCTAAAAAGAAGCAATGCGCAAAGAGGCGTGAAACTAATTTCCATATGAAGTGAGGAGGCGATGGATTTGTATGAGGCGAATTGTGTATTCCTGGGTTGTAGAGAATAAAAGGAGAGGCTGAGATAGCCACAGGTGTGCGTGTTTTTGGAGGAGCTGTCCCCCACGCGCCACAGAGCTCCATGCCCGGTCTGGGGTCAGGGGGCGCCACTCCCACCTGGCCTCTGATTGGCTGCAGCGGTGTGGGGAGGCGGGAGTTGCTGAGGGGAGCCGCGTGCTGATTGGTTGGTTCGGGAAGGAGCTGTTTGGCGCTATTGGCTGGGAGTTTCTCTTACGCTCGGCAGAGCCGGTGGCGGGAGACCGTGAGAGGGGAGCAGCTGAGGAGGGAGCTGAGGTAGGGCCAGGGGGGAAATGGGGGGATGTGGGGGGGAATCTGAGGGAAATTGAGGGGTCTGAGGTGCGTTTGAGGAGGCTTTGGGGAGAAAGGGGGGGGTTTGAGTTGGATATGAGGCGAATTTAATTTTTGTGGGATCATTCCCACGTTTTTGGGGACCATTCCCAGGTTTTTGGGACCATTCCCGGTTTTTGGGCTGTCCCTGACCCTGTTCCCCCGTGCCAGGTTCCCGGGGTTCAAGGAGCTGCGCCTGGTGCCCGGCGCCACGACATCCCCTTCATGGAGTCGGACACTGAGGTACAGGCGGGCGCCGCCCGCGAGGCCCTGCAGGGCTCCAAGATCACCCAGAGCAACGCCACAAAGATCTCCCTCACCAAAAAGTGACTCCCAAAACCTGCCCAAACACCCGCAAACCCGAAAAAACCTGCCTGGATACCCCAAAACTACCCCAAAACACCCCAAATCTCTCATCAGCGCCCCAAAATCCCTGAGAAATGCCTCAAAACTGCCCCTGAATACCCCAAAACAGCCCCAAAACACCCCAGAATTCCAGAGAAACACCACAAAGATCTCCTTCGCCAAAAAGTGACCCCAAAACCTGCCCAAACACCCCAAACCCGAAATAAACCTGCCTGGATACCCCAAAATTCCAGAGAAATGCCTCAAAATCCCAGAGCAACGCCCCAAAATCCCAGAGAAATGCCTCAAAACCACCCCAAATACTCCAAAACTGCCCCTGTAACACCCCAAATCCCTTCAGGCTGCCACAAAATCAACTAGAAACACCCCAAAATCTTATAGAAACACCCTAAAATCCCTCCAAACTACCCCAAAATCACGCAAAGCTGTCCCCAAATATTCTAAAATTGCTCAAAACCAGCCCAAACCACCAAAAACCCCAGAAAACTGCCCCAGAAATGGTCCTGACCCTGCCTCAAACCTCCCACCTGTCCCTACTCCCGCAGGTAAGTTCAGCTCGGACCAAATCCTTCTTTTTTATCTCAAATCTTTTTTTAAAATCTCAAATCCTCTTTTTTCCAACCACAAAATCCTTCCTTGTGCACCCCAAATGTCTTTTTCAGACCCCAAATTCTCCTTTTCATACCCTAAATCTTTTGTGCATCCCAAATTATTTTTCCTACCCCAAAATCTCCTTTTCCCACCCCAAATCCCCTTTTCCCACCCAAGATTTCCGTTTCCCACCCCAATTCCTTTCCTGTCCACCCTAAAATCCCCTTTTCCCACCCAAAATCTCCTTTTTCAATCCCAAATGCCCTTTTCCCACCGAAATCCTGACCTCAAATCCTCAATCCCCACCCGAAACCCTCTTTTCCTCCCCCAAATCTACTTTTCCATCACAAAATCTCATTTTTCCATGCCAAATCCTTTCCCTTTTACCTCAAAATCTTCTTTTTCCACTGCAAATCCCCTTTTTATGGTTTCCCAGGGGTTTGGGGGGTTTTTCCCAGCATTGTACCCAGGGTCTCTGCAGACACTGCACCTGGCTCTGCCCCGACCGCAAATAAGTTGCAGATCAACAGCAATTAAATCCCAAACCAGCCCCAAATTCAATTTTAGGGTTCCCCAGGGGTTTTTGGGGTTCCCCAGGGGTTTTTTGGGTTTTTCCCATCCCCAGCATTGTACCCAGGGTCTCTCTGCAGACAGTGCATCTGGACCTACCCCCACCCCATATAAATCCCAAATCAACCCCAAATCAATCCCAAATAAATCCCAAACCAAGCCCAAATGACCCCTGCTGTGCCCCCCAGGGTGGAGTGGTTTTGGAGGGGAGTTTGGGGGTCACGTGGGTTTGATCCCAAAGTTTGGGGATATGGGAGGTTTGATCCTAAAGTTTGGGGGTGGTTGACGCCCCAGGGTTTGGGATCAGGGGGTTTGACCCCCAGAATGTGGGGATCGAGGGAGTTGGACACCCCAAATATTTCAAACCCCAGAGTTTGGGAATTGAGGAGGTTTGACACTTCAAGATTTGGAGTCTGTGGGGAATTTGATCCTAAAATTTGGGGTCAAGGGTGTTTTACACCTCAGGATTTGGGGTTTGGGAGGGGTTGGTCCCAAAGTTTGGGATTTGGGGGGTTTGGACACCAAATTATGGGGATTTGGGGGGTTTAACCCTAGAGTTTGGAAATTGAGGGGGGGTAGGGCAATCCTAAAATTTGAGATTTGGGGGTATTGACGCGCCAGGGTTTGGATTTTGGGGAGTTTTGACCCCAGAATTTGGGGCTCAGGGGGCTTTAACCCCAAATTTTGGGATCGGAGGGGTTGGATACTCCAAATATTTCAAATCCCAACGTTTGGGGATTGGGGGTTTTGATCCCAAATTTGGCCTTTGGGGGTGTTTGACCCCAGGATTTGGGGGGTTTTGACCCCCCCAGGTTTGGGGTAGAGTTTGAGATCAGAATGATTCTATGAAAAGAGTGGCAGGATCAGGATTGGGAACAGGATAGGGATAGGGAATTAAATAGGGATTAGGAATGAGAACAGATCAGGATTGGAAAAGGGATCAAGATGACAAATGAGATCGGGATCAGAAACAGGGATGAGATTGGGAATGGGAATGGGAATGGGAATGGGAATGGGAACGAGACTAGGAATGAGGGATCAGAAACCTGAATGAGATCAGGATTGAGAATGGGATAATGATTGGGATTGGGGATTGGGAACAGTGTGGGATTTATGTTGTTGGATGGTCGCAGGACAGACTCAAAAGCTTAATATATTATGTCCTTTAGGTTAGTATTTTATTATAGGGCATAAGTATAAGAGAGAGCTTAGAGAGAGGTTACAGAAAGAGAGCAAGAGAGAGCAGAGACAAGAAGAGAGACAAGAGACAAGAGGCAGGAGGCAAGAGGCAAGAGGCAAGAGAGGGATTTTCCATTTACAACACAATAAGTATTTTTCACTGATGAATATTACAATTTTCAATAACCAATCTAATACAATATACTAATTTCCTAATATTTGCATGCAACCTATAGAAATCCCTAAATTACCATGGTTTATGGCTTTCTTATCTGTAACCCTTATCTTGAGACCTTTCCTGCCAGGCATGAGGCAGGATGTCTGTTCACTCTTTGGTATTTGTGGCATTTGGTATTATCTAAACAAAGGAAGAGAACTCAAACCTTAACGTAACTATTTTCAGTGTCTATGTCAAATACTGCCAATATCTCTATTTCGTCTGTTGTTCCAGAATTACTTGCTAAGCACTCATATGATTTTGATATTACCTCCCCAACAATGGGAATGGGAATGGGAACGGGATTGGAACTGGGAAAGGAAATGGGATCGAGATTGGGAATGGAAACAGGATCAGGAATAGGAGCAGGCTTGGGAATGGGAATGAAAGAGGGATTGGGAATGTGAAAGGGATTGGAATTGGGAAAGGGATCAAGATTGGGAATGAGATCGGAATCAGAAATGGGAACGAGATTGGGAATGGGAAGAGGAACAAGATGGGGAATGGGAAGGAGATAGGGATTGGGCATGAGATAGGGATTTGGAACAGGAATGGGAACAGAATTGGAATGGGAATAGGAATGAGATCAGGATCAGGAACAGGAATGGGAAGGGGAAGAAGATTGAGAATAAAAAAGGGAATGAGATAGGGATTGGGAACAGGATCGGGATGCTAAAGGTGTGACATAAATGGGTGCCTTGGCAGGGAAATCTCAAATTGGAGAAGCTAAACTAGGATGGGCAGGAACAACTTTTTCATGCTGGGAACTGGAATTCCAGATCCTGGCAGTGTGAGCCATGCAGGACCATGCAGACTGGGATCATCGGGGCTGGGATCACGTGGACTGGGATCCACCAGATGGGGACTGAACAGACTGGGAGCAGATGTATCAGGAGCATGCAGACTGGGATTGTACAAACTGGGATCGCATGGACTGGGATTGTACAAACTGGGATCACAAGGGCTGGGATTGTACAATCTGGGACCATATGGAACAGGATGGCTGCAGCAGAACGATGTGAACCAAGACAGTCCCACCCCTCCCAGGGTCCCTCTCAATCCTGCCCAGTCCCGTGTGGGGGCTCAGTCAAAACTCCCCGCAGTGAATGAGGAGGTCCCAGAGCCCTCCTGGTGTCGGTCTCCGTCCTGGTCCTGGTCTCAGGCTCAGTTTGGAGCAGTCCTGGAACGCTCCTGGTGCTGATTCTGGCCCCGGTCTGAATCTAAATCCCAGAGCGGTGCTGGTCTTGGGCCCAGTTGCAGTCCTATAGTCATGTCAGTCTTGGTGCTGGTTTCATTTTCAGTTTTGGTCTCAGTCTCAGAGCAGTTCTGGTCCCAGTGCTGGTACTGGTGCCAGTATTGATCCCAGAGAGCTCCCAGTGCCAATCTCACTCTCAGACCCAGTCATGGAGCGGTGCCAGTCTCAGTTCTGGTGCCAGTGCTGCTCTCAGTCTCAGTTCTGGAGCTCTCCTGGTGCCCGTCCCAGTGTCGGTGCTGGTCTCAGTCTTGGTCCCAGCGGAAATTCAGGGGCCAGTCTCGCTGTTGGTCCCAGAGTTAGTTCCAGTTCTGGAGTGGTGCTGATCTCAGTTCTGGTGTCAGTTCTGTTCCCAGTCCTGGTCTCGATCTCCATTCTGATGTTGGTCTCAGTTTTGATGCTGGTGCTGGTTCTGGTGTTGGTCTTGGTTCCAAAGATTTTAGGCCAATTTGGATGATTTTATGCCAAAGTGGGATTTTAGACTGGATTTTAGGGTCCTTTTGGACAATGTTAGGCAAATTTGATTGATTTTAGATAACTATTGTGTGGATTTGAGGTCCCTTTGGCTGATTTTTAGGCCAAACCTGATGGATTTAGGCTGCATTTGAGGCCCTTTTTTGGTGATTTTAGGCCAAACCAGGTCCTTTTAGAACCGCCTGGCCCTTTGGCCCCGCCCCTTTCCCCTCACAGTTCTCGCCCTTTTCTAACTCCGCCCCTTTCCTTTCAGTTTTTGACCATTTATTAGTCCTGCCCATTATACTCACGAGCCCCTGTCAATCATTAACCTCTCCTCTTTTATTTTGTGACCGAGCCCTTGTGTTTGCCCCACCCCATTCCCCTCTAAGCCCCGCCCATCTCGTCGCCGTGCCTCCTGTGCGCCGCCATCTTTGCTCCCGGTCCCTTCGTCCATCTCCAGCGTGCCCGAGAGCTGCGGTGGGGCTGGGGGATCTATAGGGGATCTGTAGGGGATCTATAGGGGCTCTATAGAGCATCTGGACGGGGACTGGCGTGGCTTTACGCTCCTGGGGCATTTCTGGGGGTCTGCAAAGGGCATTGGGGTCTCTGTGGGGTCCCCAAAGGGAGTTTGGGATGTCCATAGAGGATCTCTAGGAGCCTGGAGGGGGCTTTACCGCCCTGGGGGTTTCTGGGGTTCTGTATAGGGGATTTGGCATTGTGTTTAGGGGATTTGGGGGGCACTGTGTAGTCTGTTGGGGATCTATAGGGGATCTGTTGGGGACTGGGGGGGGCTGAGGATGTCCATAGCAGATTTAGGCTTGTCTGTAGGGAATTTCGTATGTCCATTAAGGGGGATTGGGATTTCTATAGGGTATTTCAGAAACACTGGGTTTTCCCTAAAGGCCCTCTGAGAGAATTATGGGGTCTACAGCAGGAAGTTTTTTTAAAATTTTGTGAACAAACATGGGAATTTTTAGGTGTCCATTGGGAATTTTTGAAATTTTTGGGACCTCAAATGGAATTTTGGAGGATCCAATAGGGAACTTTTATGGTCTTTAGAGGCAAACTTGGGTCCAAACATGGGAAGTTTGTGTTCTCTACAGGAAATTCTTGGGATCGCCTTAGGGAATATTTCGGAATTCAGGGTCCAAATGTGAGAATTGCCGGGACAGTGGTGTCACGATCCGCTCAACCTGAGCGGGAGTTGTGATGGTTCGTTCGACCCCAGGGTGCAAAAGACAAAAGGCAAGACTCACGTTTGTTTAGCAGAAAGCACTAATACAGTTTATTGCCTGGTAACAATTAAATTTTGTGATTGAGGGAGAGAGAGAGAGAGAGAGAGGGAGAGAGAGATGAAGTAAAAAGGGGAGAGAGAGAGAAAGGATGGGATATAGCTACCAACAGATGGGACGCATCCTCGTGGTCGTCCGACGAGATGAGATGCATCCTCAATCCATTGGGGAGAAAGAGATCTCAGAAGTCTTGTCTAAGAAAGTCACTTTTTATAGGCCTTTTCCGAAGCGAGTGGCCTCTGGCCAAAAGATGGGGAGATTTATGGACTATTGTATGTGGAGATCGTAGCTCCATGATGCAAGTGCGGGGACAGGATGTGATAACCAGCACCCTGCAGCGTACCATGTCAAGCACCGGGCACAGCCACAAACAGTCCTTGGCCCGCAAGCATCCACCTCGGCCAGGCCGGAGCTCCGGTTCAGGGCAAGTGGTGCAATCTCAGGTCCCAGTCTCTGATGATGGTCGTGAGGCAGATCAGAGAAAACTTCAGACCAACTCTTACAAACCAAAATTCCCAAATATTCCCTACGGACATCCCTCAGATTTCCTACAGAGAACCCAAACTTCCCATGTTGGGACTGATGTTTCTCTATACAGATCCCAAAAACTCCCTATGGGATACAAATTCCATTTGAGGACCCCAACATTGCAAAAATTCTCAATAGAAACGTAAAATTCCCATGTTTAAATTTAAAAAAAAAATTTCCCATTGGAGACCCCATAATTCTCAAAATTCTCAATATAGGCCCAAAAATTCCCTACAAACCCTACAAAATTCCCTTTACTTACCCCCCGAATTCCTTATGGGGACCCCAAAATTCCCAAGAGACCTCCAAATTCTGTTTAAGGACACCAAAATTCTCAATAGGAACCGTAAAATTCCCTATAGAGACCTCAAGAATTCCCTCTGAAGAGCCCAAAATACCTACAAATTCCCTTTAAGAACCTCAAAATTTCCCTATAGAGACCATGAGACCCCCCTGAACCCTCTATAGGTTCTGTCATGCCTCTGTGGATCCCCTATAGACCTCACAGACCGCCTTTAGGGACCCCCTAGAGCCCCCCAGATCTCCTATAGACAAGCCCAAATCCTCTATAGAGACCCTCAGAACCCCCCAGTCCCCTATAGATCCCCTATACAACCCCTATAGAACCTCTACAGATCCCCTACAGATCTCCTATAGATCCCCTAGAGATCCCCTACAGATCCCCTATAGATCCCCCCCAGCCCCACCGCAGCTCTTAGACAGGCTGGAGCCGGGCTGGGGGACCGGAAGCAAAGATGGCGTCGCGGTGTTCTGAGCATACTCGGAGAAAACTGGCCAGGAGATGGGCAGGGCTTAGAGGGGAATGGGGCAGGGTGAATACAAGGGCTCAGTCTGAAGGAAAGGGGAGGGGTTAATGATTGACAGGGGCTGGGAATAGAAAGGGGCAGGGCAAATAAATGGGCAGAAACCGAGGGAAAAGGGGTGGGTTCAGAAAAGGGTGGGAACTGTGAGGGGAAAGAACTGGGCCAAAAGGCTGCATGGCGCTAGAGGGGCCTGGTTTGGCCTAAAATCACCTAAAAAAGGCACAAATTCAGCCTAATTCCAGCAGGGTTGGCCTAAAATCAGCCAAAGCAGTCTCAAGTCCACACAAAGAAGTCTAAAATCATCCAAATGGGCCTATCATTGTCCGAAGGGTCCTAAAATCCAGCCTAAAACACTTCTGCTTGGTATAAAATCACAAAAATGCACCTAAAAGATTTGAGACTGAGACCGAGCCTGGCACCCAAACCAGTAACAGCACCATTTCTGAGGCTGAAATCAGAATGGAGAGTGAGACCAAGACTGGGAACAGAACCAACAGAACCAGAACTGAGACCAGCACCTCTCCAGAACTGGAACAAAGACTGGGACAGAGATCAACACCAATACTGGGACCGGCACCAGGAGAGCTCCAGGGCTGCTCTGGGACTGGCACTAGCATCGGGAGAACTCCAAACTGAAACTGACAGCGGCACCAGAACCAGCACCAAGACTGATGCTGGCACCCGAACCGAGACTGGCACCAATATGGGATTGGGCCTGTGTTGCGTTGGCGACCTGGTTTCAGCCCAGCATGGCGGCTCTAACCCCGAGCCACTCGGTTCATGTGCTTCAAGACACCAATATGGCAGAGAGCAAATGGCATTTATTGAGGGGTCACAGGGGTTTTTATGGTGGGCTATCTCTGTGTCATTTCCCTTAGCTCATGTCCGGCCGGGTGTGGCCAGGTACAGAGCTGGGATCTGACCACAGGGGGTGGGGGGAAGAAGTGTCCCTGGCTGTCTGTCACAACCCGATATCTTCCGTACGCAAATCCCTAACTCCCCACATCTCCCCCCTCCCTTATGATTAGTAAAAATCATACAAAGTTATAAAATTTAGACGTTATTAAATTTCATGGGTTAGTAAGGTTAGTATAAAATTGTGAGTGTGTTAGTAGCAGGCATGCTTTAAAGTAATTGTCGGCGTTCAACGAGCATAATGTTGACTGTTTCTAGACGCTTCTTAACGAATTGCACTAGTTTGTTAAATATGCAAGGCCCGAAGATTAGTGTTAGTAAGAGTATAGTGACTGGGCCTATTAGGGTGGAGATTAGGGTGGTGAGCCATGGGGAACGGTTGAACCATGATTCGAACCAGCCCTGTTGAGCTTCTCTGTCCATTTTTCTTAGGTTTAGTCCGGTCTCTTAGCTCGGCCATGGAGTCTCTGACGACTCTGGTGTGGTCCGCATAAAAGCAGCATTCCTCTTTTTTCAAGGCGGCACACAGGCCTCCTTGCTGCATGAACAGAAGGTCCAGTCCTCGCCTGTTTTGGCGGACGACCTCTGAGAGTGAGGAAAGGGATTTCTTTAGGGACTAAATGGATTTCTTGATTCTTTGCAAGTCCTCGTCGACAGTCATCTGCAATTGAGCCAGTTCTTGGTGTCGGGTTGCGAAGGCTGAGACGCCGGTGGCAGCACCGGTAGCTCCTAAACCAAGGAGCATTGCGATGGTGATGCCCGTTACTAGTTCTCGCTTGTGGAGCCGGTTGGGTTCCTCGAGCATCTGGTACACTTCTTCTTCCTGGCGATACAGAACTCTGGGGACAATGAGAACTTGAACACAAAAGTCGGTAGAGTGATTGAATTTGTTAAGGAGTACACATGGGCTTACTCCTGACTGTTGACAGACCCACATTCCCGATGCAGCAGGGATCACCCACTGGAACTTCCCCCCTTTAAGTCTGACAAATTCCCGACAGACGTTTCTCATCTGCTTTGCCAAGGTTGCATTGCCGAAGCATTTGCTTTGACCCGTGACCTGGCTTAGGGTAATGCCTCTTCGGGGGGTGTCCCATCTGCATTGGCGTGGACTGTCTGACTTTGAAAAGATGAATGGGAGACCGATGGCAACCCCTTCATAAAAAGGGGGCTGTGCATCATAGCACAACCAGCATGATTCTGTGAGGTTCGGGTTAGATTGGTTTAATGATAGAAAGGTGGCATTCAACATGTTTAGGAATGGGTTGTAGAGGGTTGGTCTGGCTAGGAGATCGGCTGGGGGCAGTTTACTGCTACGTGGCCTGCCTGGCCGCACTTGAAGCATGCCATCACGCTGGTTATTGCTGTGCGAACTGCTGCTTGGATAGGAGCAAGGTGTTCCTCCTTTACAACATGCCTGATCATGGTTGCGATATTGGACCCAGGTGGCAGTGATCTTAAAATGTCCTTGGTGGTTGAATTGCATTGCTGCCTCAGGCAGTCGGCTACCACGGGGCCTTTCGCCTCTGAAGGTAATGAAGAGGAATCTACTGCTGCTTGGAGCCGGTCCACAAACTGAGTGAAGCTCTCACTCTCACTTTGCTTTATGGTGGACCAAGGCGTCTGTTTAGCTAGTACCTTAGAAACAGTACGGATGGCTTCTCTGGCAGCACGGGTTGTTGTCATGACCTCATGGGCCCGCAGACCCTGTGCCTGTGCTTGTGGGGTGATCATAGTTGGGTCTCTGCCCATTAGCCTCTGTAAGCTGGAGCCATGCAGTGGATGGTTTTCCCCCGTTACCAGGGCTAGCTGCTTTGCACAGTTATCCTCCCATTCTTGCTTAAAAACAATCATCCCTGCCCCATCAAAGATTAGCCTGCAAGTCTGTTTGATATCAAAGGGAAGCATATCGTCACCTCCAAAAACGCTATCCACAAGTGTGGAAACCATGGCAGAATTAATTCCCTTATCTGCAACCGCTTTTATGATAGCTTGTACGTCTTTCGGATTTACCGGCGAGTAGGTTCGTTGGTTCCCGTCCGCCCCCCCAACCCGGACCGGGAACACGAGCGCGGCGGATGGCGCCCACTCCGCGCATGCTATTTTAATTTGTCTCCAGTCCGTGAGTGGAGTGCGGTCTTTCCTTGGTACCGCCTTAACCCACGCCGGAGGGTTGCAGCTAGTGGTCTTGTAAGCCGCGGCACCCTTTTTGTTAAACCCCCAGTCAGTGTCCGATTCGGCGTCCGACCATCCCTCCGACCAGCTATCCGAGCTGGAGTCAGAGTCAGTGCTGGAAGTCGACTGACTGGACGCTTCCGGGCTGCCGAGCCTTTTCCTAGGGCTCCGCCCTCGCCTTCGCCCCTCCTCCCGGGGGCCGGGCCGGGCTGGGCCGGGCCAGGCCGGGCCGGGCCGTTCCCTCCCCCTGCGCTCCCCCCGCCTCCTGCTGGGGGAGGTTTTTGCCTTATACGGATCTGCTTTAAAATGAGCTCTCTGATTGGTCTGACGCTCCGTCCCGGGGGCCGCCCCGGCTCCCTGCTCGCCCGCGCTTGCGCCATTCAGCGAGCCTTCCGCGGCCCCTCCCCCCGAGCTCTTGTTCCAATCCTGACCATGCGGTTCGGCGCCATGTTCAAATGCATATGGAGGGGGTTTTGTCTCCTCCGCCGCTTGTATTTCTGATATTGTAGCAGCGTTCCGCGCCTCCTCTGCTAGCCCCTGCCACAATGCCCTCGCGTGCTCTCCCTCCTCCGCTTCTGGTGAGTCCCGGCTCGCGGGCTGCGGGGGTGGATCCAAGGTCCCCGCGTCCGCGTGGCCGCCCGACTCGAACCCATCCACGGTTTGCGTAGCTGCCCCGATCCCCAGCTGCAGCGTAGCAAATAAACAAGTCTGCGCGGCCCTCCAGGTCTCCTGTTCTTGCCGGGCAGTTTGCAGAGCCCGGATAACCTTCCCCCATGCTTTAAGTGCTTTCCCTGAGCCGGAGGACATGGTGTCCTCAGCCAGGGTGTTTGTGCATTTACGCCCATATCTCTGGATGGAGAATATCTACCGGGCTCTCTATAGCCCCAATATTTATAAGTCTCGGCACTGCGAGAGAGAAATCATTAAGCTTACAATTTAAACCCCACTGTGCGTGGATTTCACTTACGACCTTAGCAATGGCCTCCATGGTCCACGCTGGTCCGGGGACGTCTCCCCACGCCACACAAGTCCAGCTGTGTGGCCGCCGGTGCTCGTCCAGGCGATCCCCGAATCCCGGGCGGTTTCTCGCGTTCCCGGGACTGAGACTGAGAGCGGCACCAGAACCAACACCGAGACTGGCGTGACTGTAAGACCCACTGAGACTGAGACCAGCACCGCTCTGGGATTGGGATCGACACCAGGACTGGAATGAGCACAGGGAGCTCAGGGACGGCTACAAGATTGAGATCGACACTGGGATCAGAACCTAAAATGAGGCTGACACCAGGAGTGCTCCAAGACTGAGAGTGAGACTGAGGCCCGCACCAAGACAGGGATCAGCACGAGGATCACACTGTGAGCACTCTGGGACCTCCACATTAACTCTGCGGACTTCTCGCTGTGCTCCCGTGTGGGACAGGGAGGGACCCCTGAGTGGGGTGGGACTGCCTTGCTTCGCATTGTTCTGGTGTAGCCATCCCAGTCCATACGGTCCCAGATTGTACAATCCCAGTCCATGTGATCCCAGTTTGTATAATCATAATCCATGTGGTCCCACTTTGTAAAATCCCAGTCCATGTGATGCGGGTTTGTACAATCCCAGTCCATACAGTCCCAGTTTATACAGTCCCAGTCCATGTGATCCCAGTTTGTACAATCCCAGTCCATACTGTCCCAGTTTGTACACTCTCAGTCCATGTGAGCCCAGTTTGTACAATCCCAGCCTGCATGGCCCTGATCCATCTGGTCCCAGTTTGTGCAGTCCCAGTCTGGAGGATCCCAGTCCATGTCATCCCAGTCCCCATGATCCAGTCTGCATGGTCCTGCATGGCTCACACTGCCAGGCTCTGGAATTCCAGTTCCCAGGCAGGAAAAGATGTTGCTGCCATTGAAGGCAAAGCTCTTCAGAAGGGGCCAAAAGCCAAGTGCAGCAAGATCTTATAGGGACATTTCACTGCTAGCCTTCAGAACTTCACCCAAGGCTGTTGCAGCTCCTGCAGTGGGAATTGAATCAGGGCAGGGTCTTTGGTGGGAGCTGCCCTGGGTCAAGGGAGACCCTGAGAGAGAAACAGAGCAGGCAGAGAGAGGCAGGAGAGAAAAAAGGACACAAACACAATCAGCTGAGAAGGTGCCACTCAAACCAGACCTGGAACTGACTGAAAGCAAATGGGACAGAAATCAGGAATTGTCAAAGTTTTATTTACTATCAAATACATCATCCCCATGCAGCCCCACACAATCTCGATCCCACCGCTCCAAATTTGGATCCCACTTCTCCCACTCTCCTTCCAACCCCTTCTCACCTGGGTGGCTGAGAGATCCAGTAAAGTTTGTGTGGGATTAAGTTGTTTTGAGGAGGGAACAAGGTACTTTGAAGTTCAAATCCGCCCTTTTATGTTAAAATTGATGTGTTTTCAGTGGGATTTGAGTGGTTTTGATATGACAGATTGATCCATCTTGGCGTTTGGAGAAAAAAGAGATGGAGAAGCGACAGAAACGAAGGCCAAAACAAAAGGATAACCAGGCAGGTGTCTACCCAACATGGATCCCAGGGAATGTGGGTCACCAGGCCTCTTCCGAGCATGGGTTCTGCAGTGGGGGATGAAGTTGGAGCAGTGCATGAAGCTCTTCCCAAACTCGGGGCACTCGCAGGGCTTCCCTTACCGGTGCCTCCGTTGGTGTTGGGTCAAGGTTGAGCTCCGGGAGAAGCCCTTCCCACACTCCTCACAGGTGTAGGGCTTCTCCCCCGTGTGGATCCTCTGATGGCGGATCAGGTGGGTGCTCCGGCTGAAGCTCATCCCACACTCCTCACACTTGTGGGGCTTTTCCCCGGTGTGGATGCGCCGGTGTGTGGTGAGGTTGGAGTTTCGTCTGAAGCCCATCCCACAGTCGGGGCAGCGGAAGGGCTTCTCATCTGTGTGTGTGTGCTGGTGCTGGAGGAGATTTCCTCTGGTCTGAAACCTCTTCCCACACACCCCACACTCGTAGGGCCTCTCCCCAGTGTGGATGCGGCGGTGGCGGATGAGGTCGGAGTTTTTCCTGAAGCCCTTCCTGCAGTCAGGACAATCGTAGGGCCTCTCCTCCGTGTGTGTCTGGTAGTGCTCAAGGAGCATGGAGCTGGTGAGAAACCTCTTCCCACACTTAGAACACCCGTAGGGCCTCTCCCCCATGTGGATTCTCTGGTGGCGGACCAGGTGGGAGCTGCGGCTGAAGCTCATCCCACACTTCTCACACTCGTGGGGCTTTTCCCCGCTGTGGATGCGCCGGTGTCTGGTGAGGGTGCCGCTTCCCCTGAAGCCCTTCCCGCAGTCAAGGCAGCGGAAGGGTTTCTCGTCTGTGTGCGTGTGCTGGTGCAGGAGGAGATTGCCTCTGGTCTGAAACATCTTCCCACACTCCCCACACTCGTAGGGCCTCTCCCCAGTGTGGATGCGCCGGTGGCGTGTGAGGTCGGAGTTTTTCCTGAAGCCCTTCCCACAGTCAGGACACTCGTAAGGCCTCTCCTCCGTATGTGTCTGGTAGTGCTGGAGGAGTTTGGAGCTGGTGGGAAACCTCTTTCCACATTTAGAACACTTGTAGGGCCTTTCCCCAGTGTGGATACGCTGGTGGTTGATCAGGTTGGAGCTGTGCCTGAAGCTCATCCCACACTCCCCACACTCGTAGGGCCTCTCCCCAGTGTGGATCCTTTGGTGAAGGATTAAGTTGGAACGGTACCTGAAACCCTTCCCACAGTCACCACACTTATATGGCCTCTCCCCAGTGTGAATCCTTTGGTGGCAGATCAGGTTGGAGCTGTGCCGGAAGCTCATCCCACAGTCCCCACACTCGTAGGGCCTCTCCCCAGTGTGGATCCTCTCG
The DNA here is from genome assembly GCA_034336665.1 of Luscinia megarhynchos. NCBI lineage: Eukaryota > Metazoa > Chordata > Aves > Passeriformes > Muscicapidae > Luscinia > Luscinia megarhynchos. Next base: position 72,089 of record JAPFBE010000059.1, read on the forward strand.
TGGCAGATCAGTCTGGACCTCCATCTGAAGCTCATCCCACAATTCGAGCACTTGTGGCGCTTCTCCCGATCATGAAGCTGCTCCTGGACCACGAGGTCCGAGCTCTGGCTCCATCTCCGACCGCCTGCCTGGCCCAGACTGGCTCTTTCCTCCTCAGATCCCCGTGATCTGCGTTTGCAGCCCCTCCTGGTGCGGGATCTCCGTGGCTTTTCCTCCCCGTTAGATTCCTGCGCTGTGGAGCCGCTGCAAACGGCCTCTTCCATCAGGTTCTGCTGCGGGGATTTGTCCTCCCTGCTCTCCGTGCTCAGCTCCTTGTCTGGGCGGGGAAGGACAAGGAGAGGATGGGATTTGCCTCCATGCCAGAGTAAAGGACAAGGAGAACGCCCCAGCGTGTCCCCAGCATGTCGGCATTGACAGTGGGGTGTCCTGCAGCCAGGGCCGTACTGGGCTGGGAGATGGAGCAGGACAGAGGGGGAAAGGGGCACTGACTTCCTCCTCACCTGCCTGGGGCTCCGGATCCACCTTCCTCTTCCTCGCACCTGCCTCCTCCTTCATTGGGCCAATGGGGAGCAATGGGAAATCCTGGTTTGGGGAAAAACAAGGGATGAGCGCGTTGTGTTGGGGGTTCCTCCTGCCCAAGTCCATCTCTAGAAGTCCCCGGGCATCTGGGAACCATCAAAACCTCCCAAACACCAACTTTCAGCCCGGAAAATGCCTCCCAGCAGTTCCTGGCAATGGTCCCTCCCCTTAGGTGTTCGGGGGTCCCCCCGTGTCCCAGCTGCTGGGGGTCACGGTTCTATTGGGGCCCCCATCTACTCCGTGCCCGCCCTCCCCAGGCTGCTGGGAGTCCCAGCAATCCGAAAAGCTGCCCCCTCTTCCCTCTCCCCCTTTAGGGATGCTGGGGGATTTTGGGGTCCCGGGGTCCCTTCTCCCCTTATTCTCTGCTTTGGGGTGCTGGGGGTCCAAGGAGTCCCCCCTGCACCTCTCCAGGCTGTTGAGCGGTCCTGCCAATAGCGGCGCTCCCCCCTCTCTGGGCTCCCCACTTTGGGGTCCTGGGGGACACAGGGCTCTGCTCCTCTGGGCTGCCTCTGCCAGCAGCTGCCACCGGGAGCCCCCAGTGTCCCCCCAAGAGGCATTTTCTGCTCTGCTCTGGAGTTCTGCATTCTCCAAACATTCCCCACCCCTAAAAAGATTTAACAAGCCATGCAGAGGCACTAGGACCATTCCAGGGGCAATTGGGATAAAACTGGGGGAAGTGAACCACGCTGAGCTGAGAGTGCCTGGGAATGACTACGAGATTGTTCAGGACAACTGGGATATACTGGGAGGGTCTGAGACCATAGGGGTGGTGACTGGGACCGAACTGGGAGCGACTGGGAATGGGCTGGGGGGAAAACTGGGACCGTGCTGGGCCAACTGGGGGCAAGTGTGAGTGACTGAGGCCCTGCTGGCAGAGACTGGCATCATACTGGACTCATACTGGGATAGTACTGGAAGTGACTGGGACTGTGCTAGGGGCAGCTGGGAGAACTGATATAATGAGAGTGTCTTTAACCATACTGGGAGGACTGGAAACACACTGGGAACAGTTGTGTCCATGCAGGGGCCACTGGAGAGTCAGTGGGAGTTACTACTCTATACTGGGGGAAACTGGGCATGACTAGGACCATGCTGAGAGGGCCTGGGATCATCCATGGCGTGACTGGGACTATGCTAGGGGCAACTGGGAGCCCAGTGGGAGGAACTGGGAGCAACTGGAACCATGTTCAGAAGGACTGGGATCCTACTGCATCATACTGGCAGAACCTTGAACTGCACTGAGGGTGACTGGGAGAGGCTATGAGCAACTCGGATCAGTCTGGAAGAACCTGAGGACCACTGGGATACACTGGGAGAAACTGAAACCACAGTGAGGGGAAATGGAAGCAACTGGAACCACACTGGATGATAATGGGAGCAGCTGTGCCCATGTCAGAGTCATACTGGGATCCTACTGGAACTAGCTGGGATCATACTGGGAGTGACTGGAATAGGACAGGGAATATCTGAGAATGACTGGGATCACACTGCAATCACTGGGAGTGAATGAAGAGTGCTGGACATGACTGGAACCGTACTGCAAGTGTCTGGCTACAACTGGGCCCAGATTGAGAGGAAAATGTGGACACTTTGGGAGCAACTGGGATTAAATGGAACATACTGGAATAATGCTAAGCGCACTGAAGCCATAACAGGCATCATACTGGGAACAACTGGGAGTGCGGGACACTGACAGAAACTGGGATCAGGCTGGATACAACTGCGAGTAACTGGGAATGACTGGCATCATTCTGAGCTAACAGGAACCTTAATGGAGAAACTGTGCAATAATGAGAGTGTCTCAAACCACACTGGGGGGACTGGAACCATACTGGGGGCAACTGGGACATAGTGGGACAATGCTGAGAGAGAAAGGGGCTATTCTAGGGATCATCCTGGGAGGAACTGGGAATAACTGGAACGATGCTGGCAGCAACTGGGATCGTCCTGGGATCATAGGGAGAGCAGCTGGATCCATGCTGGGTGAGACTGGGATCACACTGGGGGTGACTGGAATCATACTGGGATGGACTGGGAGTGGCTGTGAACAACTGGAATCATGCTGAAAGCAAGTGGGAAGAAGTGAGAGGGACTGGCAGCATGCTGGAGGTAACTGGGATATACTGGGAGAGACAGGGAGTCACAGGGATTATACTGGAGGCTACTGGGGTCATCCTGGCATTGACTGGGAGTAACTGGGATCACACTGGGGACCACTGGAATCAGGCTGTGAGTGACTAAAATCAGCCTGCAAGTGACTGGGATCATTCTGGGATCATACTGGGAGCTGGATTAGAGTGTGTGTTATTGAAGGCAACTGGGCGTCCTTGGAAGCTATCGGGGCCATGCTGGGAGGGAGTGGGAGGAAAGGAAATAAAACTGGGGGCAAGTGAACCATGCTGAGGTAACTGGGAGTGCCTGGAAATGACTATGAGATGGTTAAGGGCAACTGGGATATATTGGGAGTGTCTGAGACCATAGGGGAGGTGACTGGGACATAACTGGGTGCAACTAGGAATGTACTGGTGGGAAAACTGGGACCATGCTGGGGCAACTCGGGGAGAGTGTGAGTGACTGGGACCCTGCTGGAAGAGACTGGTATCATACGGAACTCATACTGGGATAGTACTGGGAGTGACTGGGACTATGCTAGGGACAGCTGGGAAAACTGGACTAAAGTGGTGTTAGAGAACGTATCCCTTTAAAAAGATTTCTAGCAGTTCAATCAAGGATTTTTGTTTGCCTTTGCCCTAAACGACTTGTAATTTTCATTCCAGGGCATTGCTGCACCAGGTGGGGTGGGAATGAACTCAGCACATCAACACACTGGGAGCAGCTGGAATGCTCAAGGGCCATCAGCGGCCATTAACAGAACATCAGTGGCCACCCAGGAACATCCACCCCAGACTCTGCCTCTGCTACAGCTCCAGATGTCTCCTCTGATAAGATTGATAAAATCAGGGAATGAAGATCTAATTAACATCACAAGGGGAGAAATCCGGATCCAAAAGGAAACCAAAAATTAGGAATTGAGTGTTTGCAACTTGAGACCAAATGAACACTGACCCACTTCATTTCTATGACTGTATAAGAGAACTGAAAAATCTCCTAAAAACGGAGTGTCATGGAATGATTCTCTCTGCACACATGGGTTATGTGTGGATGAGATGATTTCTGTGCTGCATCCAGGCCACTACATCCTGCCCAGACGATAAAGTAACACCTTGACTTTCTAAATTTAAAATTGTTGTTGGAGGGTTTTGGTTTTTTTCCCAGTTTCAGTGACCCTGGGAGGAACGGGGAGCAACTGGGACCGGGCTGGGGGCAAAATCCATCATAACAGGGAATGGCTGGGAGTGACCGGGCTCATGCTGGGAGCAGCCACTGGTGACACTGGGAGCCCCGAAGCCCTTTCCCGGCCATGCCGCCCCTCCAGCCCCAGCACCCCCCGCCGGGGTCCCGGCAATGCCAGGGGTCCCCCCCTGTCGGGCTCCCCGCTGTGCGCTCCTGGGGCTCTCCTCTCTCTGCGCTCCCGCTCAGGGAAGCCGCGCCTCTCCCGGGGCTCCCCAAAACCGCTGTCCCCCCGCCGATCCCGCCGCTCCCGCGCGCTCCCCACGTGGCCCCGGCAGAGCTCGCAGGGCCCGGCCCGGGAAGCCCAAACCCCACTGCGGAGAGACCCACATCCCCCCGCCCTCCGCCGGGGCTCTGCCCGCACCCACCGGGACCCCCAAAAACACCTCCCGGGGACCCCCCGATGTCCCCCTGAGGGCCATCTGCACCTCTGGAGCCCGGCAAGATCCAAACATCCCCTCCAAAAATCCCCAAACCCAGGGAACACCCCGGGATATTTGAGGTGAGCTCCCCCTCCCCGGGCACCTGCGGGATGGGGGGCGATGGTCCCGGGGGCGCTGCGAGTTCAGGCAGCTCCGGGCTGGCGCTTGAATCGTTCCTTGTCTCCTCCTGCTTCTGCTGCCGCTGCGCCTCTTCCTCCCTCCCTCCTCCTCCTCCTGCCCCGTTCCGAACCCGGAACTGGGAGGGCATGTTTCAAGGGAAGGGCAGGAACGGTGAGGGGAAAGGGGTGGGGTCAAGAGAAGGGCAGGACCTGTGAGGGGAAAGGGGCGGGGCCAAAGGTCCTAAAAGGATTTGGTTTGCCATAAATCACCAATCAAGGGTTTCAAATGCAGCCTCAATCCACCTGGTTTGGCCTAAAAGTAGCTAAAGAGGCCTCAAATCCACACCAAGGGGTCTAAAATCATCCAAATGTGCCTAATATTGTCCAAAAAGGGGCCTAAAATCCAGCCTAAAACCGATCAGCTTTGGCCTGAAATCAGCCAAATGGGTTTGAAATCTAACCAAAGTGTCTCAATTTGCCAAAAGTGGTTGAAAATTGTCCTGGCTTAGGACAAATTAGGGGAAGAATCTCCAAGAGGAGCCCCCTAAGAAAGAAATTCCCCACACTCCTCCCCCTTCCCTCCAACCGGGTTCGGGAAGGATTTCCTCAGAGGAAAAGTGGAAAGAACTTGTTTATTAAGCAAACACACAGAAAAAACACTCCCCAACACAAGAAAAAAACAGCCACGGGTGACGCAGAAACTTCACCCGTCTGAGTGGCTGTACAGCCTCAGGCGGTGCTGGGGAGGGCAGAAAATGCCTATTTCTCGTCACAAACAGACATCCGGGGGTTCCTTGATGTCCAGGTGGTATTCCTAGCTAATAAGGGAAAATAAAGTGAAGCAAAAAAGGGGGTAGGGGTGGGGGAAGCAAGCAAGCAGCAGAGCAACTACCAAGCCAAGCCGAGCCGAGCTAGGGGGCCAGAGCGAGGGGGCAGCTTGCCAGCAGGTGCAAGGTAGCGGATCGCCCCTGGGGGAGGGACACTGCCTGCCTAGACAGAACAAACCCTCCAGGCATGAGCAACACACGATTTGGGGATACAGAGCACTGCAACGTCACCCCAGGACAAAATCCACACAAAGGTGCCTAAAATCACCTTTAAATCTTTTAAACGTGTCTAAAATCCACCCTGAAAGTGCCTGGTTTTGCCAAAAACCACAAAAATAGGCCTAAAATCACCCTAGAATCACCTCGTTTTTCCTAAAATCCCCCAAATGAACCTAAACACACCCAAAGTGAACTGAAACCCCCCCAAAGGGAGCCAAAATCACCCTAAAATCAGACCCTGAGTCTCATGGGCTTCATGCCAGCTGCTCACCGCCGTATTTTGGCACTCAAAATGCTCGCCCAGAAATTCCTAAATATTCCCTAGGGTGATCCCAAAAACTTCCTCTAGAGAACCCAAACTTCCCATGTTTGAACCCAAGTGTGCCTATAGAGACCACAAAAATTCCCTATGGGATCCTCTAAAATTCCATTTGAGGTCCCAAAAATCTCAAAAATTCCCAATAGAAACCGAAAAATTCCCATGTTTGTACACAAAATTAAAAAAAAAAACTTCCTTGTGTACACCCCATAATTCTCTCAGAGTGCCTTTAGGGAAACACCAGTGCCCCCAAATCCCTTATAGAAATCCCAATCCCCCTTAAGGGACCTCCCAAATCCCCTACAGACAAGCCCAAATCTTCTATAGAGACCCTAAGCCCCCGCAGTCTCCCATAGATCCCCTATAGATCCCCTACAGACTACCCTGTGCCCCCAAATCCCCTATAGACAAGCCCAAATACCCTATACAAAACCCTAGAAACTCCAAGGGCGGTAAAGCCCCCTCCAGTCCCGGATTGATCCCCTATAGATCCCCTACAGATCCCCTGCAGATCCCCCTGGTCTATAGATCCCCCATAGATCCCCTATAGATCCCCCATAGATCCCCCTATAGATCCCCCCATAGATCCCCTATAGATCCCCCATAGATCCCCCCATAGATCCCCTATAGATCCCCCATAGATCCCCTATATAGATCCCCCATAGATCCCCCCATAGATCCCCCTATAGATCCCCTATAGATCCCCCATAGATCCCCCTATAGATCCCCCATAGATCCCCCATAGATCCCCCTAGATCCCCCAGCCCCACCGCAGATCTCGGACACACTGGAGCGGGACAAACCGGGAGCAAAGATGGCGGCGCACAGGAGGCACTAACGGGCGTTCTGAGCATGCTCAGAGAGAACCGGCCAGGAGATGGGCGGGGCTTAGAGGGGAATGGGGCGGGGCGAACACAAGGGCTCGGTTGGAATGAAGGGGAGGGCTTAATGACTGACAGGGGCTGGGAATATAAGTGGGCAGCGAAACAAATGGACACAAACAGAAGGGAAAGGGGTGGGGTCAGAAAAGGGCGGGAATTGTGAGGGGAAAGGGGTGGGGTCAAAGGGCTACACTGTCCTAAAAGGGCCTGGTTAGGCCTAAAATCACTCAAAAGACCCTCAAATGCAGCCTAAATGCCCCAGGTTTGGCCTAAAATCAGCCAAACGCACTTCATATCCACAGAAAGGGGTCTAAAACCATCCAAATTGGCCTAACATTGTCCAAAAGGAGCCTAAAATCCAGTCTAAAATCCCAGTTTGGTATAAAATCAGCCAAATGGGCCTAAAATGTTTGCAACCAAGACCAAGAAGAGCACCAGGACCGGGACCAGCACCAATACTGAGACCCAAAACAGAACGGAGACCAAGACCAGGACTGGGAACAGAATGGACACCAGAACTGAGACCAGCACCACTCCAGATCTGGGACTAAGACTGGGCCAGAGACTGAGACTAAAACCAGCCCCAGAATTCCCACTGGGACCAAGACTGAGACCAGCACCGACACTGGGACGAGCACCAGGAGAGCTCCAGGACTGCTCTGGGACTGGGATTGGCACTGGGAGAACTCCGGGACTGAGACTGAGAGCGGCACTGGAACCAGCACCAGTACAGGCACCGGCACCAGAACTGAGATTGGCACTGGGAGCACTCTGGGATCCACACCGGCACCGGGACCAGCACCGGGACCAGAATCACTCCGAGACCAAGACCGACACTGAAACCAGAACCGGCACAGGCACCACTATAGGACCGAGAATGAGATCGAGACCAGAACCGCTCTGGTTTTGGGATTCAGACCGGGACCAGAATCAGCACCAGGAGCGCTCCAGGACTGCTCCAAACTGAGCCTGAGACCGGGACCAGGACAGAGACCGACACCGGGAGCGCTCTGGGACCTCCTCGTTCACTGCGGGGAGTTTTGGCTGCGCCCCCACACGGGACTGGGCAGGACTGGGAGGGACCCTGGGAGGGGCGGGACCGTCTCGGTTCGCATCGTTCTGGTGCAGCCATCCCAGTCCATATGGTCCCAGTTTGTACAATCCCTGTCCGTCTGATCCCAGTTTCTACAATCCCAGTCTGTATGGCCTTGCCTCTCACCTAAAAACCTCTCAGATCTCTGGGAACTGGAATTCCAGACCGCGGCAGTGTCAGCCATGCAGGACCACCCAGCCTGGTATCCAGACACCCGCCCAGTCCCTCCCAGTCCCGTCCGGCGGCGCGGCCAAAACTCCCCGGACTTACCACGGCGGTTCTTAGTTGCGATTCCGGAGTGATCCCGGTCTCAGTTTGGAGCAGTCCTGGAGCGCTCCCGGTGCTGATTCTGGTCCCGGTGTGGATCTCGATCCCGGAGCGGTGCCGGTCCCGGTCTCGGTCTCGGTCTCGGAGCGGTGAGAGTGCCGGTGCCGGTTTCACTCGGGGTCTCAGGCCCGGTCCTGGTGCGGTCTCAGCGCTCGGTCTCTCCCAGTGCCGGTGCCGGTCTCAGTCCCGGAGTGCTATTTGTCCCGGTCCTAGCGCAGTTCCGGTGTCGGTGCCGTCTGGATTTCGGCTGCATTTCAGGCGCTTTTCGGTGATTTTAGACCAAACCCGGTGGATTTAGGCTGCATTTGAGGCGCTTTTGTGTGTTTTTAGGCCGAACTGGGCCCTTTCAGGACCGCGCGGCGCTTTGGCCCCGCCCGTTTCCCCTCACAGTTCCCGCCCTTTCTCTGACCCCGGCCCTTCCATTCATTGGTCTCGCCGCCTTTCCCTCTCTAAGCCCCGCCCATCTCATGGCAAGCTCACCCCGCGCATGCGCAGAACACCCGGAAGTCGCCTCAGCGGGCGCCGCCATCTTTGCTGCCCGTCTGCCGGCCCTGCTTCAGCATGTCCGAGACCTACGGTGGGGCCGGGGAGATCTACAGGGGATCTGTAGGGGATTTTTAGGGGATCTGTAGGGGACTGGGGGGAGTTACGGGCCTTAGAGGGTTCTGGGGTGTCTCAGTAGGGGGTTTAGGGCGGACTGCGGGGTGTTTGGGGGAGTGCCTTTTTGGGTTTTGGGGAGGTTATCTGGGATGTTTAGGGGATCTATAAGGGATGTATAGGGGTCTGGGGAGTTTAGGGGTCTGGGGGTGCCTATAGGGGGTTTGGAAGGGGTAATAGGGGATCTGTAGGGATTTGGGGTTGTTATAGGGGATCCATAGGGGTTTGGAGGCGGTTATCGGGGATCTATAGGGGTTTGGGGAGGGGATTTGTGTGGGATTTGGGGCAGCTATAGGGGATCTGGGGGGTCGGGACGTCTCTATATAAGATTGGGGGGGTCTAGAGAGGATTTGGAGGGGTCTATAGGTGTTTTTGGGGGGTCTAGAGGGGTTTGGGGGGCGTTTATAGGGGTTTGGGGGGGTTTATAGTGGTTGGGAGGTCTGGGGGGTCCCTACAGGGGATTTATGGGGGGCTATAGGGGATCTCTATGGGGGGATTTGGGGAGGGGATTTATGGAATTGGAAGGGTCTATAGGGGATTTAGGGGGCGCTATAGGGGATTTGGGGGGTCTGGAGGGGATTTAGAGGGTCTGCAGGGTCTATAGGGGATTTGGGGGGCGCTATAGGGGATCTGGGGGGTCTGGAGGTCTCTATAGGGGAATTTCTGGGAGGCTCTGTAGGGGATTTGAGGGGATCTATAGGGGATATGGGGAGGTCTGGACATTTCTATAGGGGATTTGGGGGGGTCTATAGGGGATTTGGGGGGCTATAGGGGTCTATAGGGGTTTGGGGGGTCTGGAGGTCTCTATAGGGGATTTCTGGGAAGCTCTAGAGGAGATTTGGGGGGGTCTGTAGGGGATGGGGGAGGTCTGGGGGTCTCTATAGGGGGTCTGGGGGTCCTTACAGGGGATTTGTGGGGGGCTATAGGCGTCTGTAGGGGATCTATAGGGGTTTGGGGGGTGTGGGTGTCCCTAAGGTTGGTCTGGGGGTCTACAGGGGATTTTGGGGGGTCTGGGGGAGCCTATAGAGGGTCCAGGGTGCTCGGGGGGGGTCTCAGGGTCTGTCTAGGGGAATTTTGGGGTCCTTAAAGGGAATTTTTGGGGTCCCCATAGGGAAATTTTAGGGTTTCCATGTGGATTTTTTGGGAATTTTTGGGTCTCTTTTGGGATTTTTCATGAATCTGGGGACTGAGTGGAGGAATTTTGGGGTTCTGTGGGGAAATTTTGGGGCTGTGTTGGGAATTTGGGGGTGATTTGGGTCAGAACTTGGGGATTTTGGGGATCTCTAGGGGGTATTTTGGGGAATTTTGGGTCCAAACTTGGGAAATGTTGGGAATTTGGGTCCAATTTTGTGGTGTTTGCATGAGGTTCTTGGGAATTTTGGCATCTCCAGAGGAGATTTTGTGTCCAGATTTTGGAATTTTGGGATGTTTGGGAATTTTGGGGTCTCTAAAGGGGAATTTGGGGGGGAATTTTGGGTCCAAACATGGAAATTTTGGCAATTTTGGGTCCAAATGGGAGAATTTTGCGATCTCTAGATAAGATTTTTGGGGATTTTGGGTCCAAACTTGAGTAGTGGGGGAATTTTGGGGTCTCTGCAGGGGATTTTTGGGACTTTTGGGTCCAAGTGAGGGAAATTTTGGGAATTTTGAGTGCAAACTTGGGAACTTTGGGATCTTTAAAGGGGATTTTGGAGGAATTTTGAGATCCCTGAAGGAGATTTTTGGGAATTTTGGTTCCAAACTTGAGAATGTTGGGAATTTTTTCCCCAGATTTCCTCTTTAAGTTCCTGGTGATCGGCAGCGCCGGCACCGGCAGGTCTTGCCTTCATCGAGAGAAAGTGTGAGCAATTCCAGGAATTCCGGGAAATCTGGGAATTCTGGGATGTTGAGAGATCCTTGGGAATTTCTTTGGAATTTTTGGAGGATTTTTTTTAGGTTTTTTTGGGGAATTTTTAGAATTTTTGCTCATTTTTTGTTACATTTTTTGCATTTTCAGTTGGGATTTGGGGGCCTTTGGGAATTCTAGGGGCATTTAGGGGTTTTGGGACTTTTTTTTAAATTTCCATGGCTTTTAAAATTTTATTTGGAATTTTCGGGGATTTTTTTCAGATTTTTTAGGGGATTTTAGAATTTTTTAATTCACTTTTTGTTACATTTTTTTGCTTTTTTTTGTTGGTATGTTGGGACTTTGGGGGATACTTTGGGAATTTTGGGAATGTCGGGAATTCTAGGAGATCAGAGGATCCTTGGGGAATTTTTTGGGGGGGGGATTTTTTATAATTTTTTTCATTTTTTGTTAAATTTTTGATTTTTCAGTAAGGATTTGGGAGCTTTAAGGGAGTATTTTGGGAATTTTGGGAATTCTGGGAGGTTGAGGGATCCTTGGGAATTGTTTTGGAATTTTGGGGGGATTTTTTAAAGATTTTTTGGGGGGATTTTTAGGGGGGATTTTTGGAGTTTTTTGCCCATTTTTTGTTACATTTTTTCAATTTACAGTTGGGATTTGGGGGCCTTGGGGAATTTTTTGGGAATTTGGGAAATTCTAGGGGATTCAGGGAAATTTTGCAATTTTTTGGGGGGATTTTTTTGAGATTTTTTGCGGAGGAAATTTTAGGCACCTTTTAGAATTCTTGTTCACTTGTTAAACAGTTTTTGTATTTTCTGTTGGGATTTGGGAACTTTGGGGAATATTTTGGGAATTTGGGGAATTTTGGGAGGTCGGGGGATCCTTGGGAATTTTGGGGGGGAATTTTTGGGAGTTTCTTCCGATTTTTCGGCAGCATTTTCGGAATTTTTATTCTTTTTTGTTACATTTTTTGTATTTTCTGTTGGGATTATGGGGCTATGGGGAACATTCTCGGAATTCTGAGGCATCAGTAAAATTTGGGGAATATTTTTTAAATTTTAGGGGATTTTTTTCCGATTTCTTGGGGATTTTTGGGGGGACTTTTTAGAATTTTTGCTCATTTTTTATTACATTTTTTGCATTTTCTGTTGGGATTTGCGGGCTTTGGGGAATATTTTGGGAATTTTGGGCATTCTGGGGGGATCAGGGAAATTTTGGACATATTTTTTTAATTTCTTGGGATTTTGGGGGAGATTTTTAAAGTTTTTTAGGGGGGAGATATTTTGGGACATTTTTTAGGGAAATTTTAGAATTTTTTATTCGATTTTGTTACATTTTTTGTATTTTCTGTTGGGATTTGCGGACTTTGGGGAATACTTTGGGAATTTTGGGAATTCTGGGGGATCAGGGAATTTTTGCGATTTTGGGGGGGAAATTTTAAGGACTTTTTAGAATTTTTATTCGCCTTTTAAATATTTTTTGTATTTTCTGTTGGGATTTGGGGACTTTCTGGAATATTTTCGGAATCTGGGGAATTCTGGGAGTCAAGGGAAGGGCAGAAACTGAGGGGAAGGGGCGGGGTCAAGGGAAGGGCGGGAACTCTGAGGGAAAGGGGCGGGGCCAAAGCACTGCGCGGTCCTGAAAGGATTCGGTTTGGCACAAAATAACCAATAAAGGGCCTCAAATGCAGCCTCAATCCACCAGGTTTGGCCTAACATCAGCCAAATGAGCCTCAAATACACACCAAGGGGTCTAAAATTATCCAAATGGCCCTAACATTGTCCAAAGGGGCCTAAAATTCATCCTAAAGTTGAGCAGGTTTAGATTAAACACAGACAAATGCCCATAAATCCACCCTGTATCCTCACATGGTTTGGTCTAAAATCACCCAAATGGTGTTAAAATCTAATCAAGGGGTCTACAATTTCCAAAACTGATTAAAAACTCACACAGCTGGCCCAAAATCAGCCTTAAATCTCCCTGATGGCCGGAAAATCAACCCTGAAAGTGCCCGGTTTTCCCTAAAATCACCCAAATGGACCAAAACACACCCAAACTGGCCTAAAACCCCCCAAGGGAGACAAAATCACCCTAAAATCAGAGCCCTGGGTCTCATAGGCTTCATGCCAGCTGTTCATTTCCTAATTTCAGCACCCAAAGTCCCTCACCCTCCCCCGAAATTCCCACATTTGGACCCGAATTCCCAAATATTCCCTTAGGAGATGCCACAGATTTTCTCTAGAGAAACCAAACTTCCCACATTTGGAACCAAGTTTGTTTATAGAGACCCCAAAAATTCCCTATGGGAACCTCCAAAATTCCATTTGAGAACCCCAACATTGCAAAAATTCCTGCTGCAGACCCCATAATTCTCAAAATTTTCAATATAGGCCCCAAAAATCCCTACAAACACTACAAAATTCCCTTTAATTCCCCCAACATTTCCTTAAGGGGCACCTCAAAATTCCCATTTTTGGACACAAAGTAAAAATAAATTTCCTGGTATAGACGCCATAATTCTCAATGTAGGCCCCAAAAATCTGTACAAACTCTACAAAATTGTCTTTAATTACCTCAACATCTCCTTATGGTGACCCCAAGATTCGCAAGAGAATTCCGAATTCCCTTTAAGGACCCCAAAATTCCCAAAAATTCTCAAAAGGAACCACAAAATTCCTTAGAGGGACTCCAAGCATTGTGTGGACAGAGCCCAAAATTCCAAGAAATTCCCATAAAGAACCCCAAAATTCCCCTCTAAAGACCCTGAGACCACCCCCTGGACCTTCGATAGGGTATGCCAGGCCTCTATAGATCCCCTATAGACCTCCCAGAGCGCCTTTAGGGACCCTCCAGAACTCCCCAGATCCCCTATAGACAAGCCAAATCCTCTACAGAGACACTGAGCCCGCCCAGTCCCTGACAGATCCCCTAGAGGTCCCCTATAGATCCCCTACAGATCCCCTGTAGATCCCCCAGAACTCCTAGTGACCCCCTATAGATCCCCCCAGCCCCACCACAGGTCTCGGACACGCTGCAGCCGGACGGAGGGACCTGGAGCAAAGATGGCGGCGCACAGGAGGGAGGGACCTGGAGCAAAGATGGCGGCGCACAGGAGGCACTAACGGGTGTTCTGAGCATGCTCGGAGAGAACCCGCCAGGGGATGGGTGGGGCTTAGAGGGGAATGGGGCGGGGTGAACACACGGACTCAGTCTGAAGGAAAGGGGAGGGGTTAATGATTTACGGGGGCTGGGAATAGAAATGGGTGGGGCTAATAAATGGAAAGAAACCAGGGAAAAGGGGCGGGGTCAGAAAAGGGCGAGAACTGTGAGGGGAAAGGGGCAGGGCAAAAGGGCCTATTAGTCCAAAACCAGCCTGGTTAGGCTTAAAGCCACCCAAAAGTCCCTCAAATGCTGCCTAGATCCACCAGGTTTGGCGTAAAATCACCCAAAAGGAAAGTCAAATCTACACAGAGGGGTCTAAAATCATCCAGATTGGCCTAACGTTTTCCAAAAGGGGCCTATAATCCAGCCTAAAACTGCCCAGTTTGGTATAAAATCCCCCAAACATGCCCAAAAATTTTTGGGACCAAGACCGAGACCAGCACCAGAACCGGAAACAGCTCCAAGAATGAAACCGAAATCAGAACGGAGATGGAGGCTGTGCAGAATAAATCCCCAAATGCAAGTTTTTCCCTACAAGGTGTGGTGTTGATGTGTGTCTGCCCAGTTGACTATAATTGATGTTTGTGTTGACTCTTGTTAATGTTTTATGCCTTTATAAATTGTTAATGCTCCCAGCTGTTTGTCCCTTCCCCCGTCCCAGTATTTCCTCTTGGATCCACGCCCACCTCCACTGCCTCCTCCAAAATGGCGTGACAGCAAGTGCTCACGGGATATCTTTCAGTCCTAAAAACCCCTAAAAATAACGAGCCAGTAAAACATCTGAGACTAAAAAATGGTACTCCCAGGTTGAGAAAACAGTGAAGAAGATGAAACCACCCACCAGAGCTTTTTCCCCTTGTCGCCATGATGTGAACAGCACTCGGCCACATGACACCCCTAAACCAAGAGCCACCAAATGTCTCCCCAGGGACTCTCCCAAGGATGGAAGCCCCGGCTCTGCTGCACAGCAAAGCTGAACAACTCCTCCGCATCGTCCATCGGGAGCAGCGGCGCTGTGCGTGACACCTCTGGCCCCACCCAGAGCTGATTTTCAATAAAGGCCTTGAAAAAGGAGCTGGTCTCCTGGCCCAGTCATTTCAGAGACCAAGACTGGGAACAGAACCGACACCAGAACTAAGACCAGCACTGCTCCACCACTGGAACTGAGACTGGGACAGTGACTGAGACCGAAATCAGCCCCAAAATTCCCACTGGGACCAAGACTGAGACTAGCACCGACACTGGGACGGGCACCAGGAGAGATCCAGAACGGCTCTGGGACTGGAATCAAGACTGGCACCAGCACCAGAACTGAGATTGGCACTGCTCCGACACCAGAACCGTGACTGAGACTGGCACTGAGAGCATGCCAAGACCAACATCGACACCAGTACCAGTGCTGGAACTGGGACCGCTCTATAACCGAGACCAAGACCGACATTGAGTCCAGAACTGCAAACAGAACCGGCACCGAGACTGGCACCGCTGTCAGACCCTGACTGAGACCAGCACTGTGGAAGCTGAGACAGAGAGTGCTGTGGATTTAATTGGCATTTGCAGTTTGATAACCAGGATGCTTTGGCAAGAACAAACAGAGCTTTGATGATTACAAGAAATTTGGATCGAGACTGGTGACAGGAAAGAAGATTGAACTAAATAAGTAGAAATGTAAAATTTGTCTGGGTGATGTTTAACCCAATGAATGTAGTAAAAAAATGACTGCCTTCCTAAAAATGCTGCATAAGCAAATGTAGCTCACAATAAATTTGCATTCTGATCATGAGCCCGCAGTCTCTGTCTCTCTCTCTATTGTTGATAAAATGGCCCAGGATTGGAACCAAGACCAAGACTGGGAACAGAACTGACACCAGAACCGAAACCGGCACATCTACAAGACCGTCACTGGCACTGGATCTCAGACTGAGCCCAAACCGGCCCCAGAACTGGCACTGGGACCAAGACTGAGACCAAGACAGACACTAGAACCGGCAACGGGAGAACTCCAGGACTGAGACTCAGAGCCGCAACAGAACCAACACGAAGACTGGCGTGACTGTAAGACCCACTGGGACTGAGACCAGCGCAACTCTGGGATGGAAATCAAGACCAGGACAGGAATGAGCACAGGGAGCACTCCGGGACTGCTCCAAGACTGAGATCGACATTGGGATCAGAACCGAAACCGAGGCCGACACCAGGAGTGCTCCGACAATGAGAGTGAGACTGAGGCTGGCACCAGGACAGGGATCGGCACCAGTACCACACTGTGAGCACTCTGGGACCTCCACATTAGCTCTGGGGACTTCTTGCTGTGCTCCCGTGTGGGACAGGGTGGAACACCTGGGTGGGCCGGCACCTAGTCGGTTCGCATCGTTCTGCTGCAGCCATCCCAATCCATACGGTCCCAGATTGTACAATCCCAGTCCATGTGGTTCCAGCGTGTACAGTCCCAGTCCATGTGATCCCAGTTTGTTCAATCCCAGTCCATGTGAGCCCAGTTTGTTCAATCCCAGCCTGCATGGCCCTGATCCATCTGGTCCCAGTCTGTGCAGTCCCAGTCTGGAGGATCCCAGTCCATGTCATCCCAGTCCCCATGATCCCAGTCTGCATGGTCCTGCATGGCTCACACTGCCAGGCTCTGGAATTCCAGTTCCCAGGCAGGAAAAGATGTTCCTGCCCTTGAAGGCAAATCTCTTCAGAAGGGGCCAAAAGCCAAGTGCAGCAAGTTCTTATAGGGACATTTCACTGCCAGCCTTCAGAACTTCACCCAAGGCTGTTGCAGCTCCTGCAGTGGGAATTGAATCAGGGCAGGGTCTTTGGTGGGAGCTGCCCTGGGTCAAGGGAGACCCTGAGAGAGAAACAGAGCAGGCAGAGAGAGGCAGGAGAGAAAAAAGGACACAAACACAATCAGCTGAGAAGGTGCCACTCAAACCAGACCTGGAACTGACTGAAAGCAAATGGGACAGAAATCAGGAATTGTCAAAGTTTTATTTACTATCAAATACATCAACCCCATGCAGCCCCACACAATCTCGATCCCACCGCTCCAAATTTGGATCCCACTTCTCCCACTCTCCTTCCAACCCCTTCTCACCTGGGCGGCTGAGTGATCCAGTAAAGTTTGTGTGGGATTGAGTTGTTTTGAGGAGGGATCAAGGTACTTTGAAGTCGGATCCTGCCGTTTTATGTTAAAATTGATGTGTTTTCAGTGGGATTTGAGTGGTTTTGATATAACAGATTGATCCATCTTAGTGTTTGGATAGATAAGAGATGGAGAAGAGACAGAAACGAAGGCCAAAACAAAAGGATAGCCAGGCAGGTGTCTACCCAACATGGATCCCAGGGAATGTGGGCCACCAGGCCTCTGCCCAGCATGGGTTCCGCAGTGGGGGAATGAAGTTGGAGCAGTGCATGAAGCTCTTCCCACACTTGGGGCACTCGCAGGGCTTCCCTTACCGGTGCCTCCGTTGGTGTTGGGTCAAGGTTGAGCTCCGGGAGAAGCCCTTCCCACAGTCCTCACACATGTAGGGCCTCTCCCCAGTGTGGATCCTCTGGTGGTGGATCAGGTGGGAGCTCCGGCTGAAACTCATCCCACACTCCTCACACTTGTGGGGCTTGTCCCTGGTGTGGATGCGCCGGTGATTGGTGAGGTTGGAGTTTCGTCTGAAGTCCATCCCACAGTCGGGGCAGTGGAAGGGCTTCTCGTCTGTGTGCATGCGCTTGTGCAAGAGGAGATTGCTGCTGGTGTGAAACCTCTTCCCACACTCCTCACACTTGTAGGGCCTCTCCCCAGTGTGGATGCGCCGGTGGCGGATAAGGTCGGAGTTTTTCCTGAAGCCCTTCCCACAGTCAGGACACTTGTAGGGCCTCACCTCCGTGTGCGTTTGGTAGTGCTTGCAGAGATCAGAGCTGGTGAGAAACCTCTTCCCACACTTAGAACACTCATAGGGCCTCTCCCCCGTGTGGATTCTTTGGTGAAGGATTAGGTTGGAATGCTGCCTGAATCCCTTCCCACAGACCCCACATTTGTATGGCTTCTCCCCTGTGTGGATTCTTTGGTGGTAGATCAGGTTGGAGCTCTGCCGGAAGCTCATCCCACACTCCCCACACTTGTGGGGCTTTTCCCCGGTGTGGATGCTCCGGTGTTTGGTGAGGGCGCCGTTTTCCCTGAAGCCCTTCCCACAGTCGGGGCAGCGGAAGGGCTTCTCGTCTGTGTGCGTGTGCTGGTGCTGTAGGAGATTGCCTCTGGTCTGAAACATCTTCCCACACTCCCCACACTCGTAGGGCCTCTCCCCAGTGTGGATGCGCCGGTGGCATGTGAGGTCGGAGTTTTTCCTGAAGCCCTTCCCGCAGTCAGGACACTCGTAGGGCCTCTCCTCCGTGTGTGTCTGGTAGTGCTGGAGGAGTTTGGAGCTGGTGGGAAACCTCTTCCCACATTTAGAACACTCGTAGGGTCTTTCCCCAGTGTGGATACACTGGTGGCTGATGAGGCTGGAGCTTTGGCTGAAGCTCTTCCCACACTCCTCACACTCGTAGGGCCTCTCCCCAGTGTGGATCCTTTGGTGAAGGATTAGGTTGGAACGGTACCTGAAGCCCTTCCCACAATCCCCACACTGGTATGGCCTCTCCCCAGTGTGGATCCTTTGGTGGCAGATCAGGTTGGACCTATGCCGGAAGCTCATCCCACAGTCCCCACACTCGTAGGGCCTCTCCCCAGTGTGGATCCTCTCGTGGCAGATCAGTCTGGACCTCCATCTGAAGCTCATCCCACAATTCGAGCACTTGTGGCGCTTCTCCCTGATCACGAAGCTGCTCCTGGATCACTAGGTCTGAGCTCTGCCTCCGTCTCTGGCCGTCTGTCCGGCCCAGGCTGGGTCTTTCCTCCTCAGATCCCCACGATCTGCGTTTGCAGCCCCTCCTGGTGCGGGATCTCCGCGGCTTCTCCTCCCCGTTGGATTCCTGCGCTGTGGAGCCGCTGCAAACGGCCTCTTCCAGCAGGTTCTGCTGCGGGGATTTGTCCTCCCTGCTCTCCGTGCTCAGCTCCTTGTCTGGGCGAGGAAGGACAAGGAGAGGATGGGATTTGCCTCCGTGCCAGAGGGAAGGGGAAGGAGATCCCGCCCAGCACGTCCCCGGCAGGTCGGTGTTGGCAGCGGGGTGTCCTGCAGCCGGGGCCGTGCTGGGCTGGGAGATGGAGCAGGACAGAGGGGGAAAGGGGCACTGACTTCCTCCTCACCTGCCTGGGGCTCCTGGGCCATCTTCCTCTTCTTCGAAGCCTCCACCTCCTCCAATGGGCCAATGGGTGGCAATGGGAAATCCTGGTTTGGGGAAAAACAAGGGATGAGCGCCTTGTGTTGGGGGTTCCTCCTGCCCAAGTCCATATCTAGAAGTCCCCGAGCATCTGGGAACCATCAAAACCTCCCAAACACCAACTTTCAACCCGGAAAATGCCTCCCAGCAGTTCCTTGGCAATGGTCCCTCTCCTTTGGTGTTCGGGGGTCCCCCCTGTCCCCGCTGCTGGGGGTCACGCTTCTATTGGGGGTCCCCCATCTACTCCGTGCCCGCACTCCCCAGGCTGCTGGGAGTCCCAGCAATCCGAAAAGCTGCCCCCTCTTCCCTCTCCCCCTTTAGGGATGCTGAGGGATTTTGGGGTACCAGTGTCCCTTCTCCCCTTATTCTCTGCTTTGGGGGGCTGGGGGTCCAAGGAGTCCCCCCTGCCCCTCTCCAGGCTGTTGAGGGTCGCGCCAATAGCGGCGCTCGCCCCTCCCTCGGCTTCTCACTTTGGGGTCCTGGGGGACACAGGGCTCTGCTCCTCTGGGCTGCCTCTGCCAGCAGCTGCCACCGGGACCCCCCAGTGTCCCCCCAGGGGGCATTTTTTGCTCTGCTCTGGAGTTCTACATTCTCCAAACATTCCCCACCCCTAAAAAGAGTTAACAAGCCATGCAGAGGCACTAGGACCATTCCAGGGGCAATTGGGATAAAACTGGGGGAAGTGAACCACGCTGAGCTAACTCAGAGTGCCTGGGAATGACTACGAGATTGTTCAGGACAACTGGGATATACTGGGAGGGTGTGAGACCATAGGGGTGGTGACTGGAACCTAACTGGGAGCAAGTGGGAATCGGCTGCAGAAAAAACTGGGACTATGCTGGGCCAACTGGGGGCAAGTGTGAGTGACTGAGGAACTGCTAGCAGAGACAGGCATCATACTAGACTCATACTGGCATAGTACTGGGAGTGACTGGGACAGTCCTAGGGGCAGCTGGGAGAACTGATATAATGAGAGTGTCTTTAACCATACTGGGAGGACTGGAAACACACTGGGAACAGTTGTGTCCATGCTGGGGCTACTGGAGAGTCAGTGGGAGCTACTACTCCATACTGGGGGCAACTGGAAATGACTGGGACCATGCTGGGAGGAACTGCGACCATCTATGGAGTGACTGGGACTATGCTAGGGGCAACTGGGATCACACTGGGAGGAACTGGGAGCAACTGGAACCATGCTCAGTAGGACTGGGATCCTACTGCATCATACTGGCAGAACCTTGAACTGCACTGAGGGTGACTGGGAGAGGCTATGAGCAACTCGGATCAGTCTGGAAGAACCTGAGGACCACTGGGATACACTGGGAGAAACTGAAACCACAGTGAGGGGAAATGGAAGCAACTGGAACCACACTGGATGATACTGGGAGCAGCTGTGCCCATGTCAGAGTCATACTGAGATCCTACTGGAACTGGCTGGGATCATACTGGGAGTGACTGGAATAGTACAGGGAATATCTGAGAATGACTGGGATAACACTGCAATCACTGGGAGTGAATGAAGAGTGCTGGACATGACTGGAACCGTACTGCAAGTGTCTGGCTACAGCTGGGCCCAGATTGGGAGAAAATGTGGACACGTTGGGAGCAACTAGGATCAACTGGAAGGTACTGGAACCATGCTGAGGGGACTGAGGCCATAACAGGCATCATACTGGGAACAACTGGGAGTACGGGACACTGACAGAAACTGGGATCAGGCTGGAGACAAGTGGGAGTAAGTGGGAAAGATTGGCATTATTCTGAGCTAACAGCAACCTTAACAAGGAAACTGTGCAATAATGAGAGTGTCTGTAACCACACTGGGGGGACTGGAATCACACTGGGGGCAACTGGGAGATAGTGGGACAATGCTGAGAGAGAAAGGGGCTATTCTAGGGATCATCCGGGGAAGAACTGGGAATAACTGGAACGATGCTGGCAGCAACTGGGATCATCCTGGGATCACAGGGCAGAGCAGCTGGGTCCATGCTGGGTGAGACTGGGATCACACTGAGGGTGACTGGAATCATACTGGGATGGACTGGGAGTGGCTGTGAACAACTGGAATCATGCTGAAAGCAAGTGGGAAGAAGTGAGAGGGACTGGCAGCATGCTGGAGGTGACTGGGATATACTGGGAGAGAAAGGGAACCACAGAGATTACACTGGAGGCTACTGGGGTCATGCTGGCATTGACTGGGAGCAACTGGGATCACACTGGGGACCACTGGAATCAGGCTGTGAGTGACTAAAATCAGCCTGCAAGTGACTGGGATCATACTGGGAGCTGGATTAGAGTGTGTGTGATTGCACCCCAACTGGGCGTCCTTGGGAGCTACGGGGGCCATGTTGGGGGAAAGGAGATAAAACTGGGGGCAAGGGAACCATGCTGAGGTAACTGGGAGTGCCTGGAAATGACTATGAGATGGTTAAGGGCAACTGGGATATACTGGGAGTGTCTGAGACCATAGGGGAGGTGACTGGGACATAACTGGGTGCAACTGGGAATGTACTGGTGGGAAAACTGGGACCATGCTGGGGCAACTCGGGGAGAGTGTGAGTGACTGGGACCCTGCTGGAAGAGACTGGCATCATACGGAACTCATACTGGGATAGTACTGGGAGTGACTGGGACTATGCTAGGGGCAGCTGGGAAAACTGGACTAAAGTGGTGTTAGAGAACGTATCTCTTTAAAAATATTTCTATCAGTTTAATCAAGGATTTTTGTTTGCCTTTGCCCTAAACGACTTGTAATTTTCATTCCAGGGCATTGCTGCACCAGGTGGGGTGGGAATGAACTCAGCACATCAACACACTGGGAGCAGCTGGAATGCTCAAGGGCCATCAGCGGCCATTAACAGAACATCAGTGGCCACCCAGGAACATCCACCCCAGACTCTGCCTCTGCCACAGCTCCAGATGTCTCCTCTGAGAAGATTGATAAAATCAGGGAGTGAAGATCTAATTAACATCACAAGGGGAGAAATCTGGATCCAAAAGGAGACCAAATATTAGGAATTGAGTGTTTGCACCTTGAGACAAATGAACACTGACCCAATTCATTTCCATGACTGTATAAAAGAATGGAAAAATCTCCTAAAAACGGAGTGTCATGGAATGATTCTCTCTGTACACACGGGTTATCTGTGAATGACGTGATTTCTGTGCTACATCCTGGCCATAACATCCTACCCAGATAATAAAGTAACACCTTGACTTTCTAAATTTAAAATTGTTCTTAGAGGTTTTTGGGTTTTTTTCTCAGTTTCGGTAACCTTGGGAGGAACTGGGAGCAACAGGGACCGTACTAGGGGCAAATTCCATCATAACAGGGAATGGCTGGGAGTGACCGGGCTCATGCTGGGAGTGCCGAGGAAACTGGAGGCACACGCGGGGAGCAACTGGGCTCATGCTGGGAGCAGCCACTGGCGGCACCGGGAGCCCCGAAGCCCTTTCCCGGCCATGCCGCCCCTCCAGCCCCAGCACCCCCCGCCGGGGTCCCGGCAATGCCAGGGGTCCCCCCTGTCGGGCTCCCCGCTTTGCCCTTCTGGGGCTCTCCTCTCTCTGCGCTCCCGCTCAGGGAAGCCGCGCCTCTCCCGGGGCTCCCCAAAACCGCTGTCCCCCCGCCGATCCCGCCGCTCCCGCGCGCTCCCCACGTGGCCCCGGCAGAGCTCGCAGGGCCCGGCCCGGGAAGCCCAACCCCCACCGCGGGGGGACCCGCATCCCCCCGCCCCCCGCCGGGGCTCTGCCCGCACCCACCGGGACCCCCAAAAACACCTCCCGGGGACCCCCCGATGTCCCCCCGAGGGCCATCTGCGCCTCTGGAGCCCGGCAAGATCCAAACATCCCCCCAAAAATCCCCAAACCCAGGGACCCCCCTGGGATATTTGGGGCAAGCTCCCCCTCCCCGGGCACCTGCGGGATGGGGGGCGATGGTCCCGGGGGCGCTGCGAGTTCAGGCAGCTCCGGGCTGGCGCTTGAATCGTTCCTTGTCCCCTCCTGCTTCTGCTGCCGCTCCGCCTCTTCCTCCCTCCCTCCTCCTCCTCCTGCCCCGTTCCGAACCCGGAACTGGGAGGAGCAGGGTCAAGGGAATAAAGGGAACTGTGAGGGGAAAGGGGCAGGGCCAAAAGGTCCTAAAAGGATCCAGTTTGCCCTAAAATGACCAATCAAGGGCCTCCAATGCAGCCTCAATCAACCTGGTTTGGCCTAAAATCAGCCAAAGAGGCCTCAAATCCACACCAAGGGGCCTAAAATCACCCAAATGTGCCTAATATTGTTCAAAAGGGGCCTAAAATCCAACTGAAAACTGATCAGCTTTGGCCTGAAATCAGCCAAATGGGTTTGAAATCTAACCAAAGTGGTCTCAAACTGCCAAGGGTGGTTGAAAACCCACACCAAGTTGCCTATAATCACCTTTAAAGCTCCTAAATGTGTGTGAAATCCACCCCGAAAGTCCCTGCTTTTGCCAAAAATCACAAAAATGAGCCTAAAATCACCGAAGTACCACCTCGTTTTTCCTAAAATCACCCAAATGGACCTAAACACACCCAAACTGGCCTGAAACACTTCCCAGGGAGCCAAAATCACCCTAAAATCAGAGCCCTGGGTCTCATGGGCTTCATGCCAGCTGCTCACTGTCGTATTTTGGCACCCAGAATTCTCACTCAGAAATTCCCACATTTGGACCCTGAATTCCCAAATATTCCCTAAGGTGATCCCAAAAATTTTCTCTAGAGAACCCAAACTTCCCATGTTTGGACTCAAGTTTGCCTATAGAGACCACAAAAATTCCCTATGGGATCCTCCAAAATTCCATTTGAGGTCCCCAAAATCTCAAAAGTTCCTAATAGAAATTGAAAAATTCCAATGTTTGTACACAAAATTAAAGAAAACTTTCCTTGTGTACACCCCAAAATTCTCTCAGAGTGCCTTCAGGGAAAACCCAGTGCCCCCAAATCCCCTATCGAAATCCCAATCCCCCTTAAGGGACCACCCCCCAAATCCCCTACAGACAAGCCCAAATCTGCTATAGAGACACTCAGCCCCCGCAGTCTCCCATAGA
The DNA here is from genome assembly GCA_034336665.1 of Luscinia megarhynchos. Taxonomy (NCBI): domain Eukaryota; kingdom Metazoa; phylum Chordata; class Aves; order Passeriformes; family Muscicapidae; genus Luscinia; species Luscinia megarhynchos. The sequence continues at coordinate 96,260 of JAPFBE010000059.1, forward strand.
TCCCCTATAGATCCCCTATAGACTACCCAGTGCCCCCCCAATCCCCTATAGACAAGCCCAAATCCCCTATACAAAACTCCCTAGAAACTCCAAGGGCGTAAAGCCCCCTCCAGTCCCCGGATTGATCCCCTATAGATCCCCCTACAGATCCCCCTGCAGATCCCCCTACAGATCGCCTATAGATCCCCCATAGATCCCCTATAGATCCCCTATAGATCCCCTATAGATCCCCCATAGATCCCCTATAGATCCCCTATAGATCCCCCATAGATCCCCTATAGATCCCCTATAGATCCCCCATAGATCCCCATAGATCCCCTATAGATCCCCCATAGATCCCCTATAGATCCCCTATAGATCCCCCATAGATCCCCTACAGATCCCCTATAGATCCCCCATAGATCCCCTATAGATCCCCCATAGATCCCCTATAGATCCCCCATAGATCCCCTACCTATCCCCTACAGATCCCCCATAGATCCCCCATAGATCCCCCATAGATCCCCCATAGATCCCCTATAGATCCCCCCAGCCCCACCGCAGATCTCGGACACACTGGAGCGGGACAAACCGGGAGCAAAGATGGCGGCGCACAGGAGGCACTAACGGGCGTTCTGAGCATGCTCAGAGAGAACCGGCCAGGAGATGGGCGGGGCTTAGAGGGGAATGGGGCGGGGCGAACACAAGGGCTCGGTTGGAATGAAGGGGAGGGCTTAATGACTGACAGGGGCTGGGAATATAAGTGGGCAGGGAAACAAATGGACACAAACAGAAGGGAAAGGGGTGGGGTCAGAAAAGGGCGGGAATTGTGAGGGGAAAGGGGTGGGGTCAAAGGGCTACACTGTCCTAAAAGGGCCTGGTTAGGCCTAAAATCACTCAAAAGACCCTCAAATGCAGCCTAAATGCCCCAGGTTTGGCCTAAAATCAGCCAAACGCACTTCATATCCACAGAAAGGGGTCTAAAACCATCCAAATTGGCCTAACATTGTCCAAAAGGAGCCTAAAATCCAGTCTAAAATCCCAGTTTGGTATAAAATCAGCCAAATGGGCCTAAAATGTTTGCAACCAAGACCAAGAAGAGCACCAGGACCGGGACCAGCACCAATACTGAGACCCAAAACAGAACGGAGACCAAGACCAGGACTGGGAACAGAATGGACACCAGAACTGAGACCAGCACCACTCCAGATCTGGGACTAAGACTGGGCCAGAGACTGAGACTAAAACCAGCCCCAGAATTCCCACTGGGACCAAGACTGAGACCAGCACCGACACTGGGACGAGCACCAGGAGAGCTCCAGGACTGCTCTGGGACTGGGATTGGCACTGGGAGAACTCCGGGACTGAGACTGAGAGCGGCACTGGAACCAGCACCAGTACAGGCACCAGCACCAGAACTGAGATCGGCACTGGGAGCACTCTGGGATCCACACCGGCACCGGTACCAGCACCGGGACCAGAATCACTCCGAGACCAAGACCGACACTGAAACCAGAACCGGCACAGGCACCACTATAGGACCGAGAATGAGATCGAGACCAGAACCGCTCTGGTTTTGGGATTCAGACCAGGACCAGAATCAGCACCAGGAGCGCTCCAGGACTGCTCCAAACTGAGCCTGAGACCGGGACCAGGACAGAGACCGACACCGGGAGCGCTCTGGGACCTCCTCGTTCACTGCGGGGAGTTTTGGCTGCGCCCCCACACGGGACTGGGCAGGACTGGGAGGGACCCTGGGAGGGGCGGGACCGTCTCAGTTCGCATCGTTCTGGAGCAGCCATCCCAGTCCATATGGTCCCAGTTTGTACAATCCCAGTCCGTGTGATCCCAGTTTGTACAATCCCAGTCCGTCTGATCCCAGTTTGTACAATCCCAGTCTGTATGGCCTTGCCTCTCACCTAAAAACCTCTCAGATCTCTGGGAACTGGAATTCCAGACCGTGGCAGTGTCAGCCATGCAGGACCACCCAGCCTGGTATCCAGACACCCGCCCAGTCCCTCCCAGTCCCGTCCGGCGGCGCGGCCAAAACTCCCCGGACTTACCACGGCGGTTCTTAGTTCCGATTCCGGAGTGATCCCGGTCTCAGTTTGGAGCAGTCCTGGAGCGCTCCCGGTGCTGATTCTGGTCCCGGTGTGGATCTCGATCCCGGAGCGGTGCCGGTCCCGGTCTCGGTCTCGGTCTCGGAGCGGTGAGAGTGCCGGTGCCGGTTTCACTCGGGGTCTCAGGCCCGGTCCTGGTGCGGTCTCAGCGCTCGGTCTCTCCCAGTGCCGGTGCCGGTCTCAGTCCCGGAGTGCTATTTGTCCCGGTCCTAGCGCAGTTCCGGTGTCGGTGCCGTCTGGATTTCGGCTGCATTTCAGGCGCTTTTCGGTGATTTTAGACCAAACCCGGTGGATTTAGGCTGCATTTGAGGCGCTTTTGTGTGTTTTTAGGCCGAACTGGGCCCTTTCAGGACCGCGCGGCGCTTTGGCCCCGCCCGTTTCCCCTCACAGTTCCCGCCCTTTCTCTGACCCCCGGCCCTTCCATTCATTGGTCTCGCCGCCTTTCCCTCTCTAAGCCCCCGCCCATCTCATGGCAAGCTCACCCCGCGCATGCGCAGAACACCCGGAAGTCGCCTCAGCGGGCGCCGCCATCTTTGCTGCCCGTCTGCCGGCCCTGCTTCAGCATGTCCGAGACCTACGGTGGGGCCGGGGGAGATCTACAGGGGATCTGTAGGGGATTTTTAGGGGATCTGTAGGGGACTGGGGGGAGTTACGGGCCTTAGAGGGTTCTGGGGTGTCTCTGTAGGGGGTTTAGGGCGGACTGCGGGGTGTTTGGGGGGTGCCTTTTTGGGTTTTGGGGAGGTTATCTGGGATGTTTAGGGGATCTATAAGGGATGTATAGGGGTCTGGGGGAGTTTAGGGGGTCTGGGGGGTGCCTATAGGGGGTTTGGAAGGGGGTAATAGGGGATCTGTAGGGGTTTGGGGGTTGTTATAGGGGATCCATAGGGGTTTGGAGGCGGTTATCGGGGATCTATAGGGGGTTTGGGGAGGGGATTTGTGTGGGATTTGGGGGCAGCTATAGGGGATCTGGGGGGGTCGGGACGTCTCTATATAAGATTGGGGGGGGTCTAGAGAGGACTTTGGAGGGGTCTATAGGTGGTTTTGGGGGTCTAGAGGGGTTTGGGGGGCGTTTATAGGGGTTTGGGGGGGTTTATAGTGGTTGGGAGGTCTGGGGGTCCCTACAGGGGATTTATGGGGGGCTATAGGGGATCTCTATGGGGGGATTTGGGGAGGGGATTTATGGAATTGGAAGGGTCTATAGGGGATTTAGGGGCGCTATAGGGGATTTGGGGGGTCTGGAGGGGATTTAGAGGGTCTGCAGGGTCTATAGGGGGATTTGGGGGGCGCTATAGGGGATCTGGGGGGTCTGGAGGTCTCTATAGGGGAATTTCTGGGAGGCTCTGTAGGGGATTTGAGGGGATCTATAGGGGATATGGGGAGGTCTGGGGGTCTCTAGAGAGGATTTGGGGGGGCTATAGGGGATCTATAGAGGTCTGGGGGGGTCCCTAAAATGGATTTATGGGGGGTCTGTAGGAGATAGGGGGAGGTCTGGACGTTTCTATAGGGGATTTGGGGGGTCTGGAGGGGATTTGGGGGGCTATAGGGGTCTATAGGGGTTTGGGGGGTCTGGAGGTCTCTATAAGGGGATTTCTGGGAAGCTCTAGAGGAGATTTGGGGGGGTCTGTAGGGGATGGGGGGAGGTCTGGGGGGTCTCTATAGGGGGTCTGGGGGTGCCTACAGGGAATTTGTGGGGGGCTATAGGCGTCTGTAGGGGATCTATAGGGGTTTGGGGGGTGTGGGTGTCCCTAAGGTTGGTCTGGGGGTCTACAGGGGATTTTGGGGGGTCTGGGGGAGCCTATAGAGGGTCCAGGGTGCTCAGGGGGGGGTCTCAGGGTCTGTCTAGGGGAATTTTGGGGTCCTTAAAGGGAATTTTTGGGGTCCCCATAAGGAAATTTTAGGGTTTCCATGTGGATTTTTTTGGGAATTTTGGGGTCTCTTTTGGGATTTTTCGTGAATTTGGGGTTCGAGTGGGGGAATTTTGGGGTTCTTTGGGGAAATTTTGGGAATTTTGGGGCTGTGTTGGGAATTTGGGGTGATTTGGGTCCGAACTTGGGGATTTTGGGATCTCTAGGGAGGATTTTGAGGAATTTTGGGTCCAAACTTGGGAAATGTTGGGAATTTAGGTCCAGACTTGGGAATTTTGGGGTCTCTGTATGAGGTTTTTGGGAATTTTAGGGTCTCCAGCGGAGATTGTGGGTCCAGATTTTGGGATTTTTGGGGTCTCTAAAGGGTTTTTGGGGGGAAATTTTGGGTCCAAACGAGGGAAATTTGGGGAATTTTGGGTCCAAACTTGAGAGTTTTGGGGATTTTGGGGGAATTTTGGGATTTCTGGAAGGGATTTTTGGGAATTTTGTGATCTTTAAAGGGAATTTTTGGGAATTTTGGTGTCTCTAAAGGGGATTTTTGGGAGGGATTTTGGGTCTAAACAAGGGAAATTTTGGGGATTTTGGGTCCAATTGGGAGAATTTTGTGATCTCTAGGGAAGATTTTTGGGAATTTTGGGTCCAAACTTGAGTGGTTTGGGAATTTCGGGGTCTTTAAAGCGGATTTTGGGATCTCTGGAGGGGGTTTTTGGAAATTTTGGGGTCTCTGGAGGGGATTTTTGGGACTTTTGGTTCCCAGCTTGAGAATGTTGGGAATTTTTTTCCCAGATTTCCTCTTTAAGTTCCTGGTGATCGGCAGCGCCGGCACCGGCAAGTCCTGCCTGCTGCACCACTTCATCGAGAGCAAGTGTGAGCCATTCCGGGAATTCCAGCAAATCTGGGAATTCTGGGAGGTCGAGGAATCCTTGGGAATTTCTTTGGAACTTTTCGAGGATTTTTTTTAGGGTTTTTTTTTGGATTTTTTGGGGGAATTTTTAGAATTTTTGCTCATTTTATGTTACATTTTTTGCATTTTCCGTTGGGATTTGGGGGCTTTGGGGAATATTTTTGGAATTCTGGGGGATCAGAGAATTTTTGGGGGGAATTTTTTAGGGCTTATTTTTTGGAATTTTTGGGGGATTTTAGGGGGGATTTTTTTGGTGAATGTTTTTTGGAGATTTTGGGGGGGGGGATTTTTAGAATATTTGTTCATTTTTTGTTACCTTTTTGAAGAGTATTTTTGAGCCTTTTTTTGCCATTTTTTGCCATTTTCTGGTCAATTTGGGGCCATTTTGTTACAATTTTCCCCTTTTTTTTCTTTCATTTTACCACTCCCCATCCCCTGGAATTCCCATTTTTTCCCCTTTTTTTCCATTTTTTTCCATTTTTTTCCATTTTTCCCAGTCAAGCAGGATTCCAACCACACCATTGGGGTGGAATTTGGCTCCAAGGTGGTTAACGTGGGTGGCAAAACCGTCAAGCTGCAGATCTGGGACACGGCGGGCCAGGAGCGCTTCAGGTACCTCCTGCTCCCAACTTCTCCCACTCTTTCCCACTTTTCCACTTTTTCCTGCTTTCCCCCTTTTTCCCCCTCTTTTTATCCTAGGTTTTTAGCATTTTTCCTAGTTTTTCCCATTTTTTTCTCTTTTTTTTGCTTGATTTTTTTCCTCTTCTTTCCCTGATTTTTTTTCCTATTTTTTCCTAATTTTTCCCCTTTATTCCTCATTTGCTCCTCAATTTTCCCGATTTTATTCTCATTTTTTCCCCCCTTTTTCATCATTTTTATCTTCTTTCCCCCTTTTTCTCCCTTTTTCCCCTTTTTTCCTCATTTTTTCACCATTTCTCCCAATTTTTCCATCCTTTTATCCTTTTTTCCCCTTCTTTTTTTTCTTCCTTTTTTCTTCTCTTTTCCTGAATTTTTCTGTTTCTTTCACTCAGTTTTCCTCATTGTTTTATAATTTTTCCACATTTTCGTGACTTTTCCTCATTTTTTCATTTATTCCTTATTTTTTCCCATTTTTCCCATATTCCCTTATTTTTCTCAGTTTTCCCAATTTTTTTCCCTCTTTTTTTTACACCCTTTTTTCCTCATGTTTCCCCTCTTTTTTCCCGGATTTTCCCTTTTCCTGTTTTTCCTCACTTTTCCCTATTTTTCCTCATTTTTCATAATTTTTTCTTTTATTCCTTTTTTCCCTTGATTTTCCCCTGATTTTCCCTGATTTTTCCCTGATTTTTTCTCAATTTTTCTGTTTCTCCCCGCATTTTCAACTCAGTTTCCCATCTTTCTTTCTTCTTTTTTCCTTTTCCCCCATTTTTCCCTCATTTTTTCCTCATTTTTCCCAATTTTTTTCTCATTTTTCCTGATTTTCTCCTCTTTTTCCCCCTTCTCCATCATTTTCCCGATTTTTCCGTCATTTTTTCATCATTTTTTCCTCATTTTTTTCCTCATTTTTTTCCTCATTTTTCCCAATTTTATCCCAGTTTGTTCCTCATTTTTTCTTCATTTTTACCCAATATTTTCCTCATTTTTTCCACATTTTTTCTTGATTTTCCCCCTTTTCTTCTTCATTTTTTCCTCATTTTTCCCAATTTTTTCTTCATCTCGTCATAATTTTTCCTGATTGTTCCTGATTGTTCCTCATTTTTTCCTTTATTCCTGGCTTTTCCTGATTTCCCCTCCTTTTTCCCTCCTTTCTTCCTCCTTTTTCCCTCAGTTTTTCATCTTTTTTTTCCTCATTTTCTCCTGATTTTTTTCTCTGATTTTTTCCCCAATTTTTTTCCGTCTTTTTCCATTTCCCCCAATTTTTTCCCCTTTTCCTCATTTGTTCCCGATTTTCCCGGTTTTCCCCTCTTTCGTTCCCAGGTCGGTGACCCGCAGTTATTACAGAGGGGCCGCGGGGGCGCTGCTTGTCTATGACATCACCAGGTGAGGGACTGACGTCATCTGCGGCCGTGTGACGTCACGATGAATCCGTGACACCATGCACGGCTCTGTGACATCACTACGCACGCCCGTGATGTCATTGGGCGTGTCTATGACATCACAGTCAGATGTGTGACATCATCCACGGGTGTATCTGTGCTGTTACCGTGTGCGTCTATGATGTCATCATTGGGTGTGTGGCATCTCAGGGTGGGTCTGTGACATCATCAGTGTGTGTGTGATGTCAGTGGGTGCATCTGTGATGTCACTGAGTGGGTATATGATGTCATCACCAGATGCATCAGTGATATCACCAGGTGGGTCGGTGATGTCATCAATGTGTCTGTGACATCATCGGAGGGTGTGTGATGTCACTGAGTGGGTCTATGACATCATCAACATGTGTGCAATGTCACCAGGTAGGTCTATGACATCACCAATGAACGTGACATCACCGTGGTGACTGTGACGTCACCCCGTGGGTCTATGACGTCACTGGACAGTCATTTGGCGCCCCCAACCGGGTTTGTGACGTCATCGTGTCAATTTATGACGTCACCGTGACAGTTTTTCACCCTTTGGGGCTTTTTTTGGATTTCCATGGATCGCAATCCCAAATTCCTGGTCCCAGAATTTCAGAGACTGGGTGTGACATCACCATGGGAATCTGATGACATCATTGTCGAGGATTTATGACATTTTTAACATTTTGGAGGTTTGTGGGGTTTTTGGTTTTTGGGGTTTTTTCATCTTTTTTTCACTTTTCTGTTTGCCATGGATCCCAACATTCCGGGATTCCCGGAATTTCAGACGGAAAACCTCCAGGGGATGAGCGTGACATCACCATGTGAAATGATGATGTCACAATGGCAATTGATCACATCGCCATGGGAATTCATGACTTTTTGGAGGCTTTTTCTCTTCCACTCTTTTTTTCTTTTTTTCCACATTTTTTTCCCCTTTGGGGTCTCCAAGGGTCCCAATCCCAAATTCCTGATGCTAAAATTCCAGGTTGTGAACCTTCAGGGGCCAAGTATGACATCACTGTGTGAATTGATGACATCATCGTGTAGATTTATGACTTTTGGAAGGAAAACTGGTGCTTTTTTTTTTGCTTTTTAAAAAATTACTCCCATTTTTTCTTCCTTTTGGGGTTCCCACCAATCTGCAAATCCCGGAATTCTGGGAATTCCATCTGGGAGATCTCCAGTGGCTGGGTGTGACATCACCATGGGAATTGATGACATCATCATGTAGATTTATGCCTTTTTTTGCATTTTTGGGTGGGTTTTTTGCTTTTTTTTTCTTTCATTTTTTCAGTTTTTTCTCCCTTTTGAGTTTTCCCACAGATCCCGAAATCTTGGAATTCTGGGAATTTCCCTCCAGGGGCTGAGTGTGACATCACCGTTTGCATTGATGACGTCATTGTGTAGATTTATGCTCTTTTTTTGCATTTTGGGGTTGGGGTTTTTTGCTTTTTATTTTGCGTTTTTTTATTTTTCCCCTTTTCTCTTCGCTCATGGGATTTTCATGGGTGCCAATCCCGAATTCCCAATCCCAAAATTTCATCCAGGAAACCTCCAGTGGCTGAGTGTGACATTACCGTGTGAATCAATGACATCATCGTGTAGATTTATGAGTTTTTGGCATTTTCGGGTGGGTTCTTTTGCTTTTTTTTTCCATTTTTTCCCGTTTTTTTCTCCCTTTTGGGTTTTCCCATGGCTCTGGCTCCCCGGAATTCTGGGAATTGCAGCCGTGAGACCTTCAATGGCTGAGTGCGACATCACCATGTGCATTGATGACGTCATTGTGTAGATTTACGACATTTTGGGGTGGGTTTTTTTGCTTCATTTTTTCATTTTTTCCCATTTTCTCTCCCTTTTGGGGTTCCCACGGATCCCCACATCCCAGAATTCCTGGAATTGCAGTCACGAGACCTTCTGGATCTGAGTGTGACATCACCGTGTGCATTGATGATGTCATCGTGTAGATCTATGACATTTTGGGGTGGGGTTTTTCCATTTTTCCCATTTTTCTCCCTTTCTTTCCCCACTTTTGGGTTTTCCCACGGCTCTGGCTCCCCGGAATTCTGGGAATGGCAGCCGTGAGACGTACAATGCGCTGGCGCAGTGGCTGACAGACGCGCGGACCTTGGCCAGCCCCAACATCGTCATCATCCTCTGCGGCAACAAGAAGGACTTGGAGGGGGAGAGGGAGGTGACGTTCCTGGAGGCGTCGAGATTTGCCCAGGAAAACGGTCGGGAAACGGGAAAAATGGGGGGAAACAGGGAGGAAACGGGAAAAGTTGAGGGGAAATGGGAGAAAAATGAGGAAAAAATGGGAGAAAAAACAGGAGGAAAATCGGATGAAAATGGGGGAAAATGGGGGAGGCGGGGAACAAAAGGGGTGGAAATGGTAAAAAAAAAAAAAACTGGGAAAAAATGGGAGAAAAACAGTCTGGAAAATGGGGGGAAGTGGGCAAAAAATTGGCAAAAATGGTAAAAAATGGGGAATGGGTAAAAACAGGGGAAATGGGAGAAAAACAGATAAAACCAATCCAGGGAATGGGGGAAAATGGGCAAAAATGGGGGGAAACAAGGAAAAAATGGGTGGAAAATGGGAAAAAATAGGAAAAAAGAAGGAAATGGGAAAAAATGAGGGGAAAATGGGGGGGAATGGGAAAATTGGGGTTTGGGATCATTGGGAGGGGGAGGTGACGTTCCTGGAGGCATCGAGATTCACACAGGAAAACGGTTGGGAAACAGGAAAATGGGGAAATTGGGGGAAAATGAGGAAAAAATGGGAAACAGAAGAGAAAAAAATGGGAGAAAAACAGGAAAATGGGAAAGAAAGGGAGGAAATGAGGGAAAACAGGGTAAAAATGGGGAGAGAATGGGAAAAATGGGGGAAATGGGATGAAAATGGGGACAAAAGGGGTGAATGAGGAAAAATGGGAGAAAAACAGGGGGAAAAGTGGGGGGAAAGGGCAAAAAATGGGGAAAAGAACCTGAGGGAAAATCAGAAAAAATGGGAGAGAAATGGTCTGGAAAATGGGGAGGAAATGGGCAAAAATGGGTAAAAACAGGGAAAAAATGGGAGAAAAGGGAAGAAATGGGGGGAAATGGGAAAATTTAGGTTTGGGATCATCAGGAGAGGGAGGTGACGTTCCTGGAGGTGCCGAGATTCACACAGGGAAATGATCAGGAAATGGGGAAATTCGGGAAATGGGAAAAAAACGGGAGAGAAAATGGGGAGAACATGGGTAGGAAATGGGGGCAAATAGGAGAAAAATGGGAAAAAACAGGGAAAAATGGGAAAAAAACAGGAGAAGGGGGGAAAATGGTTCAGAAAACAGGGGAAATGGGCAAAAATGGGGAAGAAGGGCAAAAAAATGGGAGGAGAATGGCAAAAAAAGGGGAGAAAATGGGGGAAATTACGGGATCCTGGTAGAATTCCAAGACGGAATAACGGGATCCTGGGGAAATTCCTGGGGAAAATTCCGTGTGGGAATAATGGGATTTTGCAGGAATTCTCAGTGGGAATAATGGGTTCCTGGGGGAAGATTCCTGGGAAAATTCAGGGATGGAATAATGGGATCCTGGGGGAATTCCCAGAGGGAATAACAGGATCCTGGGGGAATTCCTGGAAAGATTCTGGGATGGAAAAATGGGATCCAGGGAGAAAGATTCCCAGTGGGAATTAACCGGATCCTGTGGGAATTCCTGGATGAAATAATGGGATTCTGGTGGAATTCCTGGAAAGATTCTGGGATGAAAAAACGGGATAGTAGGGGGAATTCCCGGAGGGAATAACAGGATTCTGCAGGAATTCCTGGTGGGAATAACAGGATCCTGTGGGAATTCCTGGAGGGAAAAATGGGATTCTGGGGGAAGGTTCCCAGTGGGAATAATGGGATCATGGGGGAAGAGTCCTGGAAAGATTCCTGGATGGAAAAATGGTATCCTGGGGAAAATTCCTGGAGGAAATAATGAGATTCTGCAGGAATTCCCAGTGGGAATAATGAGATCCTGGGGGAATTTCTGGGAAACTTCTGGGATGGAATAACAGGATCTTGTGGGAATGGGGGATCCAGGGATGGATTCCTGTGGGAACTGGGGATCTAGGGATGGATTCCTGTGGGAATGGGGAATCCAGGAGTGGATTCCTGATGAGAATGAAGGGAATTCCCGGGAAGCAGAGCTGATGTTCCTGGAGACGAGCGCGCTGACGGGCGAGAACGTGGAGGAGGCGTTCCTGAAATGCGCCCGCACCATCCTCAACAAGATCGAGTCCGGTACCGAGGGATCGGGAACTGGGGATTGGGATTGGGATCAGGAACTGGGGATCAGGAACTGGGAATTGGGATTGGGATTGGGATCGGGAACTGGGAATTGGGATTGGGATTGGGATCAGGAACTGGGGATCAGGGATTGGGATTGGGATTGGGATTGGGATCAGGAACTGGGGATCGGGAACTGGGGATTGGGATTGGGACTGGGAATTGGGATTGGGATCTGGGAATGGGATTGGGAATTGGGATTGGGAGCTGAGAATTGGGATTGGAATTGGGAACTGGGATTGGGACCTGGGATTGGGATTGGAATTGAGAACTGAGATTGCGAATTTGGATTGGGAACTGGGAACTGGGAACAGGGAGGGGTTGGGAAAACTGGAATTTGGGGGAATTTTGGTGTTCCTGAAATGCACCCGCACCATCCTCAACAAGATTGAGTCTGGAACGGATGGATCGGGATTTGGGATGGGGAACTGGGAACTGGGATTTGGGATTGGGATTGGGAACTGGGATCCAGGGATGGAGGGGTTGGAAGACGTGGAATTTTGGGGAAATTGGGAATTTTGGTGTTCCTGAAATGCGCCCGCACCATCCTCAACAGGATCGAGTCCAGTATTGGGATCAGAAATTGGGAATTTGGATCCAGGACTGGGAATTGGGATCCAAGGAGAGAGGGGTTGGGAGAGCTGGAATTTTGGGGAAATCGGGAGTGTGCCCACAGCGTCCTCAATGGGATCAGGATCAGGAATTGGAATTTAGGATTGGGATCTGGATCTGGGATTGGGAATTGGGATCAGGGATTGGGAATTTGGATCAGGGATCAAGAACTGGCAATCAGGAATTGGATTTGGGATCCAGGATCAGGAATTGGAATCTGGGGTTGGAAATTGGGAACTGGGATCCAGGGATGGAGGGGCTGGATTCCTGGGAATCAGGAATTTGGGGGAATTTTGGCATTCCTGACATGCACCCAGACCATCCTCAATGAGATCGAGTCCAGTACTGATGGATTGAGAACTGGGAATTTGGATTGGGATTGGGTTGGGATTGGGGAGGGAGGTATAGGGAGAACTGGACTTTTGGGCAATTTTAGTGTTCCTGAAGTGCACCTGGACCATCCTCAACAAGATCGAGTCCAGTATTGGGATTGGGATCAGGAATTGGGATCAGAAATTGGGGATTTGGATCTGGGATCAGGAATTGGGATTGGGAACGGGGATCCAGACAGGGAGGGGTTGGATCCCTGGGAATGAGGAATTTGGGGGAACTTTGGCATTTCTGAAGTGCAGCGGACCATCCTCAACGGGATCGAGTCAGATATCAGGATCTGGAATTTGGGAATTGGGATTGGGGATTGGGAGCTGGGAACAGGAAGGGAGGGGTTGGGAGAACTGGAATTTGGGGAAATTTTGGTATTTCTGAAGTGCCCCTGCACCATCCCTCAACAAGATCGAATCTGGTACAGATGGATCAGGATTGGGAATTGGCACCGGGATCGGGAATTGGGGCTGGGAACAGGGATCCAGGGATGGAGGGGCTGGATTCCTGGGAATCAGGAATTTGGGGGAATTTTGGCGTTCCTGAAGTGCGCCCAGACCATCCTCAATGAGATCTGGATCAGGAATTGGGATTGGAGATTGGGGTCCAGGATCAGGAACTGAGATCTGGGATCAGGAATTAGAACCAGGATCGGGAATTGGGAACAGGGATTGGGAATAAGGATTGGGAATTGAAGTCCAGGATCAGGAATTGGGATCTGGGATCAGGAATTAGATCCAGGATCAAGAATTGGGAACAGGGATTGGGAATAAGGATTGGGAATCAGGAACTGGGAATTGGGATCCAAGATTGGGGATCGGGAATTGGGAATCAAGAATTGGGAATTGGGTCTGGGATCAGGAATAGGGATTGGGAAATTGGGGTCCAGGATCAGGAATTGAGATCTGGGATCAGGAATTCGATCCAGGATGGGAATTGGGAATCAGGAATTGGGAATTGGGAATCAGGAATTGGGAAGTGGGCCTGGGATCAGGAATTGGGAACTGGGATCCAGGGAGGGAGGGGTTGGAACCCTGGGAATCAGGAATTTGTTGGAATTTGGGGGAATTTTGGCGTTCCTGAAGTGCGCCCGCACCATGCTCAGTGGATCGAGTCCGGTATCTGGATTGGGAATTCGGGTCTGGGATCTGGAATTGGGATGGGAACAGGGGTCCAGGGAGGGAGGGGTTGGGGGAAATTCAAGGGTTTGGGGGGAATTTGGGATCCTAAAATTCTTTTTTTTCCCAAGGAATCTGGGATCCAGTGCAGGGATCTGGGAGAGATTTTGGGAATCTCAGGGAGATTTGGGGATGCAAAAATTCCCAGGTTTATTCAGGGAGTCTGGGATGGGTTTGGGGTGATTTGAGGGTATTTTGGGATCCCAAAATTCCCATTTTTTCAGGGGTTTTGGGATCCAAAAATTCCTAATTTTTCCCAGGGGATCAGGGCTGGGTTTGGGAAGATTTATGGGGATGTTGGGATCCAGAAATTCCCATTTTTTTCAGGGTTTTGGGAGGGAATTGGGGATCCTAAAATTCTTTTTCTCCCCCAGGGAATCTTGGATCCAGCGCAGGGATCTGGGGGAGATTTTGGGGGATCTCAGGGGGATTTTGGGATCAAAAAATTCCCAATTTTTTGGAGTGGATTTTGGGAGACCCAGGGGAGATTTTAGGGGATTTTGGGACTCAAAAATTCCCAGTTTTTTTCCAGGAGATCTGGGATGTTTTGGGAGGATTTTAGGGGATTTTGGGACCCTAAAATTCCCGGTTTTTTCAGGGGTTTTGGGAGATTTTGGCATCCAAAAATTCCCAGTTTTTTCCGGGGAGTCTGGGATGGGTTTTGGGTGATTGGAGGGGATTTTGGGATCCCAGAATTCCTATTTTTTCCCCCCAGGGGAGCTGGATCCCGAGCGGATGGGATCAGGGATCCAGTACGGGGATGCGTCGCTGCGGCAGCTCCGGCAGCCCCGGGGAGCCCCGGCCCCGACCCGGCAGAGCTGCAGCTGCTGAGAGCCCAAAATACCCTAAAAACACAGGTGAGAAACCCAAAATACCCCAAAAACACAGGTGAGAGACCCAAAATACCCTAAAAACACAGGTGAGAAACCCAAAATACCCAAAAACACAGGTGAGAAACCCAAAATACCCTAAAAACACAGGTGAGAAACCCAAAATACCCAAAAACACAGGTGAGAGACCCACAATGCCCAAAAACACAGGTGAGAGACCCCAAACACCCCAAAACCACAGGTGAGAGACCCAAAATACCCAAAAACACAGGTGAGAAACCCAAAATACCCAAAAACGTAGGTGAGAGACCCACAATGCCCAAAAAGCAGGTGAGAGACCCCCAAACACCCCAAAAACACAGGTGAGAGACCCAAAATACCCCAAAAACGCGAGGTGAGGACCCCAAACACCCCCAAAAAACACAGGTGAGAGACCCAAAATACCCCAAAAGCACAGGTGAGAGACCCCAAACGCCCAAACGTAGGTGAGAAACTTAAAATACCCAAAAACACAGGTGAGAGACCCCCAAACTCCCAAAAACACAGGTGAGAGACCCCAAACACCCCAAAAACACAGGTGAGAGACCCACAATGCCCAAAAACACAGGTGAGAGACCCCAAACACCCCAAAAACACAGGTGAGAGACCCACAATGCCCAAAAACACAGGTGAGAAACTTAAAATACCCAAAAAGCAGGTGAGAGACCCCAAACACCCCAAAAACGCAGGTGAGAGACCCACAATGCCCAAAAACACAGGTGAGAAACCCAAAATACCCAAAAACGCAGGTGAGAGACCCCAAACACCCCAAAAACACAGGTGAGAGACCCCAAACGCCCAAAAACACAGGTGAGAAACCCACAATGCCCAAAAACACAGGTGAGAGACCCCAAACGCCCCAAAAACACAGGGTGAGAGACCCAAAATACCCAAAAGCAGGTGAGAGACCCCAAACACCCCAAAAACACAGGTGAGACCCAAAAATACCCCCCAAAAGCACAGGTGAGAGACCCCCAAAACGCCCAAAAGCATGGGTGAGAGCGAAATACCCAAAAACACAGGTGAGAGACCCCAAACTCCCAAAACACAGGTGAGAGACCCCCAAACACCCCAAAAACACAGGTGAGAGACCCACAATGCCCAAAAACACAGGTGAGAAACTTAAAATACCCAAAAACGCAGGTGAGAGACCCCAAACACCCCAAAAACGCAGGTGAGAGACCCACAATGCCCAAAAACACAGGTGAGAAACCCAAAATACCCAAAAACGCAGGTGAGAGACCCCAAACACCCCAAAACACAGGTGAGAGACCCCAACGCCCAAAAACACAGGTGAGAAACCCACAATGCCCAAAAACACAGGTGAGAGACCCCAAATACCCCAAAAAGCACAGGTGAGAGACCCCAAAATACCTGCAAAAATCCTGGTGGGACATCACAAAAATATCCCAAAAAATCCCAGTCAAACCCCCCAAAATATCGTAAAAAATACAAGTGAGATCCTCCCAAAAACATCCCAAAAAATCCAGGTGAGACACCCCAAAATATCCTAAAAATATCCAGGTAGGAGATCCCAAATTGCCCCAAAAATCGAGGTGAGAATCCCCAAAATACCCCAAAAATCCAGGTGAGAGACCCGAAAAATCCAGGTTGGATCCTTCAAATACTCCAAAATATCCAGGTCAGACCCTCCCAAAAAATTGCAGTCAAATCCCCCAAAAATCCCAGAATATCCTGGTGAGAACCCCCAAAATATCCTAAAAAATCCTGTTGGGACCCCACAAAAATATCCCAAGAAATCCAGATGGGAACCTCTAAAAATATCCCAAAAAATCCAGGTGAGAGACCCCCAAAATATCCCAAAAAATCCAAGTGAGAACCCCCAAATATCAAAAAAAATCCAGGTGAGAACCCCCCCAAAAATCCAGATGAGAACTCCCAAAAATACTCCAAAAAATCCAGGTGAGCAACACGAAAAATATCCCAAAAAATCCTGGTGGGACCCCACAAAAATATCCCAAAATAATGTAGGTCAGACCCTCCCAAAAAATCCAGGTGAGAACCCCCAAAAATACCCCAAAAAGTTCAGTTGAGAAACCCCAAAATCTCTGAAAAAATCCAGGCAAGAACCCAAAAATAACCCGAAAAAATCCAGGTGAGACCCCCCCCTAAAAAATCCAGATGAGAACCCCGAAAAATCCAAGTGAGACCACCCCAAAAAATGCTGGTGAGACCCCCCCCAAAAACATCCCAAAAAGTCCTGATGAGACCTCCCAGAAATATCCCAAAAAATCCAGGTGGGACCCCCCAGAATATCCCAAAAAATTCAGGTGAGAACTCCTAAAAATATCCTAAAAAATCCAGGTGAGAGAGCCCAAAAATAGGGTTCCCAAAAATGGGAACCCCAAAAAATGGGAACTCCCCCAAAAAGGGATTCCAAAAAATGAGAATCCCCCAAAAAATGAGAATCCCAGAAAATTAGGAAAGCCCAATAAATTTGAACCCTAAAAATTGGAAACCCCCAAAAAATAGGGATCCCCAAAAATGGAAACTCCAAAAAATGAAATCCCAAAAAATAAGAACCCCCAAAAAAGGAGATCCCAAAAAATGAAAATCCTAAAAAAATGGCATCCCAAAAAGATCCCAAAAAACAGGAACCCCAAAAAATGAGGATTCCAAAAAAATGAAAATCCCAAAACATGGGAAGCCCCCATGAAAAAGACCCCAAAAAATGGGAAACCTCAAAAAATGAAAATCCCAAAAAATGAGAATCCTGAAAAAAACGGGGATCCCAAAAATGGGGAAATCCCAAGAAATGGGAACCCCAAAAATGGAAATCCCAAAAAAAAGATGAAAACCTCCAAAATTGAGGACCCCCCCATATTTAAACCCCCCAAAAATCCCAAAATCCCCCCAAAATCCTCTAAAATTCCCTAAAATCCCACAGAATTCCCCAAAAATTCCCTTAAATCCCCCAACCCCCTCCCCCAAATCCTCCTGAGGTTCTCTAAAAATCTCCCTAAAAATTTCTAAAATGCCCCCAAATTCCTCAAAATCTCCCCAAAGTCCCCTAAAATTCCCTTTTTCCCCCTCCAGGACCAGGTGCCTCAGCCGGACCTCGGGGACCCCCCAGGAATTTCTGGGGGGGGGGGAAATCCCCAAATTCAGTTGGGGGGGGTCTCCCCTCCCCCACTCCCTCAAAAACCCCCAAATTTTGGGTCAAATTCTGCTGCTTTTGGGCAAAAAAAACAAATCCCCAAAAATCCCTTGGACCCTCCCCTTTATTTGGGGGGGTGCCCCCTTTCTTGATGCGGTTTTTGGGGGGATCCCCCCCTCGATTTTTTTTTTTCTTTTTTTTGCCATTTTTGAGCCACTTTTTGGTGGTTTTGGCACTTTTAGAAGTCGGTTTTTTTCGGGGGGGTGGGTTGCAAACCCCCCCAATTTTTGGGGGGGGTCTCCCCAATTTTTCCTCCGTCCCCCTCTCCCCAAATTGGGGGGGGATTTTTTCCCCTTTTTTTTCCCTTTTTTCCTCTTTTTTTCCCTCTTTTTTTTCCCCCCTTTTTTTTTTGTCCTTTTCTCCTTTTTATTTATTTGCACTTAAGTTGGGGGAGGGGGGAGGGGCAGGGAATTTTTAGGGGAGGGGTCGCCTGATGGGGGAGGGTGGGGGTGGAAAATTTGGGGAACCTCCCCCTCCCTCCCAAAAAATCCCGGGAAAAATCCCAGGAATTTTGGGGTTTTCCCCCCGCCCAAGGTGTGAAAAATGTGAAATAAAAAATTTACGTTTTCAGCTTTTTTGGAGATTTTTGCGGAGGGAGCAGCGGTTTTGGAAAGATTTGGGGGGGGAAATTGGAGTTTTTGGGGATTTTTGGGAGAAATTTGGGGGTTTGGGGGAAATTTTGGGAGGATTTTGGGATTTTTGGGGGGAAATTTGGTGGATTTGGGGTTTTTGGGGGGGGAATTAAGGGGAAATTTGGGGGTTTTTGTGAGGGAATTTGGGGGTTTTAGGGGAATTTGGGGATCTTTTGGGGAAAAAACTGAGGATTTTGGGGGGCTTTGGGGGACATTTGGGGGGGGTTGTGTGAGGGAATTTTGGGGTTTGGGGGAGAAATTGGGATTTGGGGGAAATTTTGGGATTTTTTGGGAAAATTCCAGGGAAAAAATTTGGGAGTTTGGGGACAATTTTGGGAGTTATGGGGGAATTGAGTTTTTTTTGGGGGGTGGATTTGGGATTTTAGGAGGATTTGGGGTTTTGTGGGGGGAATTTTGAGGGTCCCGGTGGTCTCCTGATTTTGGGAAGGGGACTTTGGAGGGGATTTCAAAGGGATTTTGGGGGATTTTCCAGCCATGGGGAGGTGGAATTTGGGGGAGGGGGGTTCCCGATATTTTGGGAGAATTTGGGGGAATTTTTGGGGGGGAATTTTGGGGGCATTTTTCCAGCCATGGGGAGGGTCTCGGGGATGGAATATGGGGAGGGGTCTCGGGGGTAATTTAATTCGGGGAGGGGGTCTCGGGATGGTGAATTTGGGTCGGGGCCTCTCTGTAATTTGAGGAGGGGTCTCAGGGTAGGTAATTTGGGGAGGGGTCTCAGGGTGTAATTAGAGGAGGGGTCTCTCAGGGTGTTAATCAGGGGAGGGGTCTCATCGCGGCACGAAGCGCAGCTCGTAGCGCGGGGCGATGTTGGCGAAGCCGCTCTCCAGGGGCTTGGTGCTCACGGAGCCCGCCGGGCCCAGCGGCTGCGGCCGGAGCCGCTGCAGGATCGTGGTGAGGAACAGGAACAGCTCCATGCGCGCCAGCCCCTCCCCCAGGCACAGCCGCTTCCCTGGGATGGGGAGGGGGTGTCAGGAAATGGGGCTGGGGTCCCGGATGAGTCTGGGGTCCCAAATGGGGCTGGGGTCCCAAATGAGGGCTGGGGTCCTAAATGGGGCTGGGGTCCCAAATGGGGCTGGGGTCCCAAATGGGGCTGGGGTCCCAAATGGGGCTGGGGTCCCAAATGGGGCTGGGGTCCCGAATGGGGCTGGGGTCCCGAATGAGTCTGGGGTCCCAAATGGGGCTGGGGTCCCAAATGGGGCTGGGGTCCCGAATGAGGCTGGGGTCCCAAATGGGGCTGGGGTCCCAAATGAGTCTGGGGTCCCAAATGGGGCTGGGATCCCAAATGAGGCTGGGGTCCCAAATGGGGCTGGGGTCCCAAATGAGGTCTGGGATCCCAAATGGGGCTGGGGTCCCGAATGGGGCTGGGGTCCCGGATGGGGCTGGGATCCCAAATGGGGCTGGGGTCCCAAATGAGTCTGGGGGTCCCAAATGGGGCTGGGGTCCCATGGGATCCCAAATGAGGCTGGGGTCCCAAATGAAGCTGGGGTCCCGAATGGGGCTGGGGTCCCCGGATGGGGCTGAGATCCCAAATGGGGCTGGGGTCCCCGAATGAGGCTGGGGTCCCGAATGAGGCTGGGGTCCCAAATAAGGGCTGGGATCCCAAATGGGGCTGGGGTCCCGAATGGGGCTGGGGTCCCAAATGGGGCTGGGGTCCCAGAATGGGGCTGGGGTCCCAAATGAGGGCTGGGGATCCCAAATGGGGCTGGGGTCCCCAAATGGGGCTGGGATCCCAAATGAGGGCTGGGGTCCCAAATGGGGCTGGGATCCCCAAATGAGGCTGGGGTCCCAAATGGGGCTGGGGTCCCAAATGGGGCTGGGGTCCCCAAATGGGGCCGAGTCCCGAATGAGGCTGGGATCCCAAATGGGGCTGGGGTCCCAAAATGGGGGTATGGGGCTGGGGTCCCAAATGGGGCTGGGGTCCCAAATGGGGCTGGGGTCCCAATGTGGGATCCCCAAATGGGGCTGGGGTCCCAAATGGGGCTGGGGTCCCCAAATGGGGGCTGGGGTCCCAAATGGGGCTGGGGTCCCGGATGGGGCTGGGGTCCCCAAATGGGGCTGGGGTCCCAAATGGGAGGGGCTGGGGGTCCCCGAAATGGGGCTGGGGTCCCAAATGGGGCTGGGGTCCCGAATGAGGCTGGGGTCCCAAATGGGGCTGGGGTCCCAAATGCGAATGGGGCTGGGGTCCCGAATGAGGGCTGGGGTCCCAAATGAGGCTGGGGTCCCAAATGGGGCTGGGGTCCCTAAATGGGGCTGGGGGTCCCAGAATGAGGCTGGGGTCCCTAAATGGGGCTGAGGGTCCCAAATGGGGCTGGGGTCCCAAATGAGGGCTGGGGTCCCAAATGGGGCTGGGGATCCCAAATGGGGCTGGGGTCCCGAATGAGGCTGGGGGTCCCTAAATGGGGCTGGGGTCCCAAATGGGGCTGGGGGATCCCCAAATGAGGCTGGGGTCCCAGATGGGGCTCGGAGGTCCCAAATGAGGCTGGGGATCCCAAATGGGGCTGGGGGTCCCAATGGGAGGGTCCCAAGAGGGCTGGGGATCCCAAATGGGGCTGGGGTCCCAAATGAGGCTGGGATCCCAAAATGGGGCTGGGGTCCCGAATGAGGCTGGGGTCCCAAATGGGGCTGGGGTCCCAAATGAGGGCTGGGGTCCCAAATGGGGCTGGGGGATCCCGAATGGGGCTGGGGTCCCAAATGAGGCTGGGGTCCCAAATGGGGCTGGGGTCCCAAAATGAGGCTGGGATCCCGAATGGGGCTGGGGTCCCAAATGAGGCTGGGGGCCCCAAGAGTCCCGAATGGGGCTGGGGTCCCGAATGGGGCTGGGATCCCAAATGAGTCTGGGGGTCCCAAATGGGGCTGGGATCCCAAATGAGGCCTGGGGTCCCAAATGAGTCTGGGGTCCCAAATGAGGCTGGGGATCCCAAATGGGGCTGGGGTCCCGAATGGGGCTGGGGGTCCCAAATGGGGCTGGGGATCCCAAATGAGGCTGGGATCCCAAATGGGGCTGGGGTCCCAAATGAGGCTGGGATCCCAAATGGGGCTGGGGGTCCCAACGGAGGCTGAGGGTCCCAAATGAGGGCTGGGGGTCCCGAAATGGGGCTGGGGTCCCAAATGGGGCTGGGGTCCCAAATGAGGCTGGGGTCCCAAATGGGGCTGGGGTCCCCAAATGGGGCTGGGATCCCCAAATGGGGCTGGGGTCCCGGGGATCCCAAATGGGGCTGGGATCCCAAATGAGGGCTGGGGTCCCCGAATGGGGCTGGGGTCCCGAAATGAGGGCTGGGAGTCCCGAATGAGGCTGGGGGTCCCAAATGGGAGGGTCTGAAGGGTCCCAAATGGGGCTGGGGTCCCAAATGGAGGGGCCCAAATGGGGTCCCGAATGGGGCTGGGGTCCCCGAATGGGGCTGGGGTCCCAAATGGGGCTGGGGGTCCCCGAATGGGGCTGGGGTCCCAAATGGGGCTGGGGTCCCAAATGAGGCTGGGGTCCCAAATGGCAGGGGTCCCAAAATGGGGAGGTCCCCAAATGAGGCTGGGGTCCCGAATGAGGCTGGGGGTCCCCAAAATGGGGCTGGGGTCCCAAATGAGGGCTGGGGGTCCCGAATGGGGCTGGGGTCCCAAATGGGGCCCAAATGGGGGTCCCGAAATGGGGCTAGGGGTCCCGGATGGGGCCCCAAATGGGGCTGGGGTCCCGAATGGGGCTGGGGTCCCGAATGGGGCTGGGGTCCCAAATGGGGCTGGGGATCCCCGAATGAGGCTGGGATCCCAAATGGGGGCTGGGGTCCCAAATGAGGGCTGGGGGTCCCCGAATGGGGCTGGGGTCCCAAATGGGGCTGGGGGTCCCAAATGGGGCTGGGGTCCCCTAATGGGGCTGGGGATCCCAAATGGGGCTGGGATCCCTAAATGGGGCTGGGGGTCCCCGGATGGGGCTGGGGTCCCAAATGAGGCTGGGGGTCCCAAATGAGGGCTGGGGGTCCCGAATGGGGCTGGGGTCCCAAATGGGGCTGGGGTCCCAAATGGGGCTGGGGTCCCAAATGGGGCTGGGGTCCCTTAAATGGGGCTGGGGTCCCAAATGGGGCTGGGATCCCCAAATGGGGCTGGGGTCCCAAATGGGGCTGGGGTCCCAAATGGGGCTGGGGTCCCGAATGAGGCTGGGGTCCCAAATGGGCTGGGGTCCCGAATGGGGCTGGGGTCCCAAATGGGGCTGGGGTCCCAAATGAGGCTGGGGGTCCCAAATGGGGCTGGGGGTCCCGAATGGGGCTGGGGTCCCAAATGGTCTGGGGTCCCGAATGAGGGCTGGGGTCCCAAATGGGGCTGGGGTCCCAAATGGGGCTGGGGTCCCCGAATGGGGCTGGGGTCCCAAATGAGGCTGGGGATCCCAAATGGGGCTGGGGTCCCGAATGGGGCTGGGGATCCCAAATGAGGCTGGGGTCCCCTAAATGGGGCTGGGGATCCCAAATGAGGCTGGGGTCCCCGGATGGGAGGGCTGGGGATCCCAAATGAGGCTGGGGTCCCAAATGGGGCTGGGGTCCCCGAATGAGGCTGGGATCCCAAATGGGGCTGGGATCCCAAATGAGGCTGGGGATCCCCGGATGGGGCTGGGGTCCCAAATGGGGCTGGGGTCCTAAATGGGGCTGGGGTCCCTAATGGGGCTAGGATCCCAAATGGGGCTGGGGATCCTAAATGGGGGCTGAGTCCCGAATGGGGCTAGGGGTCCCAAATGAGGCTAGGGTCCCAAATGAGTCTGGGGTCCCGAATGGGGCTGGGGTCCCCGAATGGGGCTGGGGTCCCAAATGGGGCTGGGGTCCCAAATGGGGCTGGGGAGTCCCCAAATGGGGCTGGGGTCCCCGAAATGGGGCTGGGATCCCAAATGGGGCTGGGGTCCCGAATGGGGCTGGGGTCCCAAATGGGGCTGGGGTCCCGAATGGGGACTGGGGTCCCAAATGAGGGCTGGGGTCCCCGAATGAGGCTGGGGTCCCAAATGAGTCTGGGGTCCCAAATGGGACTGCGGGGTCCCGAATGAGGCTGGGGTCCCAAATGGGGCTGGGGTCCCAAATGAGTCTGGGGGTCCCAAATGGGTTTGGGGGTCCCGAATGGGGCTGGGGTCCCAAATGAGGCTGGGGTCCCAAATGGGGCTGGGGTCCCAAATGAGTCTGGGGTCCCAAATGGGGCTGGGGTCCCAAATGAGGCTGGGGTCCCAAATGGGGCTGGGGTCCCAAATGGGGCTGGGGTCCCAAATGGGGCTGGGGTCCCAAA
Source organism: Luscinia megarhynchos (assembly GCA_034336665.1). Classification (NCBI taxonomy): domain Eukaryota; kingdom Metazoa; phylum Chordata; class Aves; order Passeriformes; family Muscicapidae; genus Luscinia; species Luscinia megarhynchos. The sequence goes on from JAPFBE010000059.1 coordinate 119,601, forward strand.
TGGGGCTGGGGTCCCAAATGGGGCTGGGGTCCCAAATGAGGGCTGGGGTCCCAAATGGGGCCTGGGGGTCCCAAATGGGGCTGCTGGGGTCCCAAAGGGTCCCAAATGGGGCTGAGATCCCAAATGAGGCTGGGGTCCCAAATGGGCTGGGATCCCCAAATGGGGCTGGGGGTCCCAAATGGGGCTGGGGGTCCCCAAATGGGGCTCATGCGGGTTCCTAAAGGGTCTGGGGGGTCTCTAAAGGGTCTGGGGGTTTCAGGGTCTCCCATGCGGTCCCAAAAAGGGTAGGGGGGCTTTGGGGGTTTTGGGGTCCCAAACGGGTCTGGGGTCCCAAAAAGGGTCTGGGGGTTTTGGGAGTCCCAGGACCCCAAACGGGTCTGGGGTCCCAGAAGGGTCTGGGAGTTTTGGGGCTGAGGGAGGGTCCCAAAGAGTTTGGGGATCCCAAATGGGGCTGGGGGTTTTGGGATGTTTGGGGATCCCAAAAGGGTCTGGGGTCCCAAAGGGGGCTGGGGGATTTTAAAGGGTAAGGGGTTTTGGGTTTTGGGGGATCCCAAACGGGTCTGGGGGCTTTAGGAGTCCCGGGACCCCAAAAGAGTCTGGGGTCCCCACCCCAAAGGATTTAGGGGATTTTGGGAATTTTTGGGATTTTGGGGATTTAGGGGACCCTAAAAGGCTCTGGGAGATGCCAAAAGGAATTGATGGGATTGGGGGGTTTGGGGGGTTTGGGATATTTTGGGATATTTTGGGCTATTTTGGGATATTTTGGGATGTTTTGGGATATTTTGGGATATTTTGGGATGTTCCCACCTGCCGAGAAGGGCGCGAAGGCCTCGTTGTGCTGGGGTTTGGGGTATTTAAGATATTTTGGGATAGTTTTGGGGTGGTTTTGGGGTTTTGGATGGTTTTGGGGGTTTTTGGGGTTTTTGGGGCTTTGGGGTTTTTGGGGTCCCACCTGCTGAGAAGGGCACGAAGGCCTCGTTGCGCTGGGGTTTGGGGTATTTAGGATATTTTGGGATAGTTTTGGGGTGGTTTTGGGGGTTTTGGGGTTTTTGGGGGTTTTGGGGTTTTGGGGTCCCACCTGCCGAGAAGGGCACAGAAGGCCTCGTTGCGCTGGGGGTTTGGGGGTATTTGGGATATTTTGGGATAGTTTTGGGGTGGTTTTGGGGTTTTGGATGGTTTGGGGGTTTTGGGGGTTTTTGGGGTCCCACCTGCTGAGAAGGGCACGAAGGCCTCGTTGCGCTGGAAGCGTCCCTGCTCGTCCAGGAAGTTTTTGGGGTCGAACTCGTGGGGGTTGCGGAAGGATTCGGGGTCGTGCAGCACCGAGCTCAGCAGGGGGTACACGTCCGTGCCCTGGGGTCAGTTATAGGGTCAGGGGGGCATTTGGGGTAATTTATGGGGTCAGATGTGGGGTCAGTTATGGGGTTGGGGGGGTTTGGGGTCATTTGGGGCCATTTGGGGTCATTGGAGAGGGATTTGGGGGGAATTTTGGGGGAATTTCGGAGGATTTTTGGGGGATTTCAGAGCAGCTTCAGGGAATTTTTAAAAGGGTTTTCTGGGTGGTTTCAGAGTGGGTTTGAGGGGGATTTTGGGGGATTTAGGAGATTTTTGGGGAAGTTTCGGAGGATTTTTGGGGGATTTTTGGAGAATTTCAGGAGAATTTCAAGGGGACTTCAGAGGGATTTTAAGGGGATTTTTAGGGGAATTTCAGGAGATTTTAGGAGGATTTGGGGGAAATTTTGGAGAATTTTGGGGCATTTCAGGAGAATTTCAGCGAGGTTTTCAAGAGGACTTTTAGGGGAATTTCAGGAGATTTTGGGAGGATTTTCGGAGGATTTCAGTGCAGCTTCAGAGGAATTTTTAAGAGAATTTTGGGGTGATTTTCAGAGTGGTTTTGGGGGGATTTTGGGATATTTCAGGTGGATTTCTGGGGATTTTTTGGGGGATTTTTTTTAGGGGAATTTCAAAGAGGTTCTCAGGAGGTTTACAAAGGGAATTTTGGGGATTTTTGTGATTTTTGGGATATTTCAGGGAGTTTTAGTGGGATTTTTAGGAGAGTTTCAGGGAGATTTTAGGGTGATTTTTGGGAGATTTCGGGTGGATTTTCTGGGTAAATTTTTTTAGGAGAATTTCAGGAAGATGTTAGGGGAATTTTAGGGCTGTTTTTAAGGGTAATTTCAGGAGATTTTAGGAGGATTTTCGGGAGATTTCAGAGGGATTTTAGGGGAATTTTTAAACGGAATTTTGAGATGATTTCAGGATGACTTTGGGGTCATTTTGAGGGGGATTTTGGGATATTTCAGGGGTATTTGGGGTTTTTTTGGGTTCCCCCTCACCTTTGGGATGTGGAACCCCCGGGTGACACGGTGCGGGACATTTGCGGGATGGGGTTGGGCGGATTTGGGGGATTTTTGGGATTTTTGGGATATTTCAGGGGGTTTTAGGGGGATTTCAGAGGGATTTCTGAAGATTTTAGGGAGATTTTAGGGGAATTTCAGAGAGGTTTTAGGGGATGTTTTTAGAGGAATTGAGAAGGATTTTTGGGAGATTTCAGAGGGGTTTCAGGGGAATTTTTAAAGACAATTTTGGGATGATTTCAGGGTGGGTTTGGGGGGATTTTGGGGAATTTTTGGGGATATTTCGGGGGGGATATTGGGTTTTTTTGAGTTCCCGCTCACCTTGGGGATGTGGAAGCCCCGGAACTCGGTGTCCCGGGTGACGCGGTGCGGGACGTTCATGGGGATGAGGTCGCTGCAGCGCTGGATCTCGTGGATCACGGCGTCCGTGAACGGCATCAGCGCGCGGTCAGCGACGGCCGGAGCGCGGCCGGACCCAATGACACGGGAGATCTCCTCGGAAACCTTCTCTGGGATTTGGGATCGGGAATTTAGGATTTGGGGGACGGGGATTTGGGGCGTGGGGTTTGGGGATTGGGAAACTGGGAGCAGAAGATTTGGGATTTGGGGGATGAGGGATTTAGGGGATTATGGGGATGATTGGGGATTTGGGGGTTGGGATCAGGGATCAGGGATATGGGATTTGGGGATTTGGGATCAGGGATTTGGGATTTGGAGATATGGGATTTGGGGAATTTAGGATTGGGAAACTGGGAGCAGAAATTTGGGATTTGGGGTTTGGGGATTTGGGGATTGGGGATTTGGGGATTTGGGGATTGGGGATCAGGGATTTGGGATTTGGGGTTTGGGGATTTGGGGATTTGGGATCAGGGATTTGGGATTTGGGAATTTAGGGATTGGGGAAACTGGGAGCAGAAATTTGGGATTTGGGGTTTGGGGATTTGGGGATTTGGGATTTGGGGATTTGGGGATTTGGGGATTTGGGATCAGGGATTTGGGATTTGGGGATTTGGGGATTTGGGATCAGGGATTTGGGATTTGGGAATTTAGGGATTGGGAAACCGGAGCGGAAATTTGGGATTTGGGGTTTAGATTTGAGGATTGGGGATCAGGATTTGGGGATTTGGGGGTTTGGGGATTTGGGGGATTTGGGGATTTGGGGATTTGGGATCAGGGATTTGGGATTTGGGAATTTAGGATTGGGAAACTGGGAGCAGAAATTTGGGATTTGGGGATTGGGATTTGGGGATTTGGGGATTTGGGATCAGGATTTGGGATTTTGGGAATTTAGGATTAGGAAACTGGGAGCAGAAATTTGGGATTTGGGGGTTTAGGATTTCGGGATTTGAGGATTGAGGATCAGGGATTTGGGATTTGGGATTTGGGGTTTGGGGATTTGAGGGATTTGGGATTTGGGGATTTGGGGATTTGGGATCAGGGATTTGGGATTTGGAATTTAGGATTAGGAAACTGGGAGCAGAAATTTGGGATTTGGGGTTTGGGGATTTGGGGATTGGGGATTTGGGGATTTGGGGATTTGGGGATTTGGGATCAGGATTTGGGATTTGGGGATTTGGGGATTTGGGATCAGGGATTTGGGATTTGGGAATTTAGGATTGGGAAACTGGGAGCGAAATTTGGGATTTGGGGTTTAGGATTTGGGGATTTGAGGATTGGGGATCAGGGATTTGGGATTTGGGGGTTTGGGGATTTGGGGTTTGGGGATTTGGGGATTTGGGGATTTGGGGATTTGGGATCAGGGATTTGGGATTTGGGAATTTAGGATTGGGAACCTGGGAGCAGAAATTTGGGATTTGGGGGTTTGGGGATTTGGGGATTGGGGATTTGGGGATTTGGGGATTTGGGGATTTGGGGATTTGGGGATTTGGGGATTTGGGATCAGGGAGCAGAAATTTGGGATTTGGGGTTTGGGGATTTGGGGATTGGGGATTTGGGGATTTGGGGATTTGGGATCAGGGATTTGGGATTTGGGAATTTAGGATTAGAAACTGGGAGCAGAAATTTGGGATTTGGGGGCTTGGGGATTTGGGGATTGGGGATTTGGGGATTTGGGGATTTGGGGATTTGGGGATTTGGGATCAGGGATTTGGGATTTGGGGTTTGGGGATTTGAGGATTTTGGGATTTGGGGATTTGGGATTTGGGATCAGGGATTTGGGATTTGGGAATTTAGGATTGGGAAACTGGGAGCAGAAATTTGGGATTTGGGGTTTGGGGATTTGGGGATTGGGGATTTGGGGATTTGGGATCAGGGATTTGGGGTTTGGGATTTGGGGATTTTGGGGATTTGGGGATTTGGGATTTGGGGATTTGGGGATTTGGGATCAGGGATTTGGGATTTGGGAATTTAGGACTGGGAAACTGGGAGCAGAAATTTGGGATTTGGGGTTTGGGGATTTGGGGATTTGGGGATTTGGGGATTTGGGGATTTGGGATCAGGGATTTGGGATTTGGGAATTGGGAATTTAGGATTGGGAAACTGGGAGGAGAAATTTGGGATTTGGGGTTTGGGGATTTGAGATTTAGGAATTTGGGGTTTTTGGGGATTTGTGGAATTTGGGGTTTTGGGGTTGCCCTGCCCACCTTCCACCTGGGGGTGCTTCATGAGGTAGAGGAAGCCGAAGCGCAGCGTGGAGCTGACGGTCTCAGTGCCCGCGAAGAAAAGGTTCAGCGTGGTGAGCTCCAGGTTCTCCATGGTGAACTCGGAATTGGGATTGTCCTTCTCCTGCCAAAAAAACCAACATTGGGGAGCCCACCCAAAAAAAACGGGAACTGGGGATCCCAACCCAAAACCCAGAATTGGGGAGCCCACCCTGAAAATGGGAACTGGGAATCCCAACCCAAAGCCCAAGACTGGGGAGCCCATCCCAAAAATGGGAACTGGGGATCCCAATCCAAAACCCAAAATTGGGGAGCCCATCCCAAAAATGGGAATTGGGATCCCAACCCAAAACCCAAAACTGGGGAGCCCATGCCAAAATGGGAACTGGGGATCCCAACCCAAAACCCAAAATTGGGGAGCCCATCCCAAAATGGGAATTGGGGATCCCAACCCAAAACCCAAAACTGGGGAGCCCATCCCAAAAATGGGAACTGGGGAATCCCTACCCAAAAACAGGAATGGGGAATCCCACCCCAAAAATGAGAATTGGGAATCCCACTCCAAAAATGGGAACTGGGGATCCCAATCCAAAACCCAAAATTGGGGAGCCCATGCCAAAAATGGGAATTGGGGGATCCCAACCCAAAACCCCCAAAAAAATCCTGCCAAACCCCACCAGGACTCCCCAAAAAAACCCCCAAACCCCCCAGGACCCCCCACCTTGTCCATCTGGATGAGGAAGGCGTCGATGAAGTCGCGGGGGCTGCGCGGGTCGAGGCTCCGCGCGTTTTCCCGCACGCGCCGCGCGATGAAGCCGCGCATCTTGCCCAGGAGCCGCGGGATGCGCCGGTGCGGCCCCGGCAGCCACTGCAGCAGCGGCTCGGCCATGTCGTACAGCTGCGGAGAGCCCAAACGTCTCCCAAAATCGGCCCCAGAATACCCAAAAACCGAGCGGGAATCGCCCCGAAGATAGCACAAAAAACGGCTGAAAAATCGGCCCAAACCAGCCCAAAATAGACCCAAAGTCGGCAGCAAACTCTCCCAAAAAACTCCAGAAAAAACAACAACAAAAAAAAGCAGAAAAGTCGCCCCCAAACTGTCCCAAAAATTAAAATAAAAATGCCCCAAAAACACCCCAAAATCACCCCCAAAACCACCCCAAAATCATCCCCCAAAAATCCAGAAAATCCAAAAAAATGTCCCAGAAATCCAGGGGGGAAAAAAATTCCAGGAAATTCCCCCCAAAAACGCCCCAAAATGGCATCAAGAATACCCCAAAACCACTCCCAAAAAATCTAGAAAAGTCAACCCTAAACTGCTTCAAAACCAGAACCAAAACCTGCCCCAAATCATGCCAAAATCACCCTAAAAACCGCTCCAAAATAATCCCCAAAAAATCCAGAAAATTCATCCCAAAAATGCCCCAAAACCAGCATCAATATCACCCTAAAATCATCCCAAAATCATCCCAAAAAACACCCCCAAATCACCTCAAAAATCCAGAAAATTCATCCCAAAACCATTCCCAAAAATCCAGAAAATTCCTCTCACACCATGCCAAAAATGGCACCAAGAACAGCCCAAAACCATCCCAAAAAATCCAGAAAATTCACCCCAAAACTGCCCCAAAAACAGCACCAAAACCACCCCAAAATCATCCCAAAATCACCCCAAAAACTGTCCCAAAAATTATCCCAAAAATCCAGAAAATTCATCCCAAAACCATCCCCAGAAAGCCAGAAAATTCGTCCCAAATCGTCCCAAAAATGGCACCAAAACCACTCTGAAATCACCCCAAAATCATCCCTAAAACACCAAAAATCGAAATCAAATGGGCAAAAATTTCCCCAAAAATTGCACAAAAAAAGGCTGAAAAATTGGCCCAAAACAGCCCAAAATGAACCCAAAATTCGCAGCAAATTCTCCCAAAAAAACTCCAGAAAACCCCCCCAAAAAATGGAGAAAAGTCGCCCCCAAACTGCCCCAAAAACAGCACCGAAAACACCCCAAAATCATCCCAAAAACGGCACAAAGAACACCCCAAAAACCACCACAAAAAAACCAGAAAAATTCACCCCAAACTGCCCCAAAACCAGAACCAAAACCAGCCCCAAATCATCCCAAAATCACCCCAAAATTATCCTCAAAAAATCCAGAAAATTCATCCCAAAACCATTCCCAAAAATCCAGAAAATTCCTCTCATACCATGCCAAAAATGGCACCAAGAACACCCCAAAACCACCCCAAAAAATCCAGAAAATTCACCCCAAAACTGCCCCAAAAAAGCACCAATGCCACCCTAAAATCATCCCAAAATCACCCCAAAAACCGCCCCAAAATTATCCCAAAAATCCAGAAAATTCATCCCAAAAATGTCCCAGAAATCCAGAAAAATAAAATCCAGGAAATTCTTCTTAAAATCACCCCCAAAACCACCCCAAAATCACCCCCAAAATCATCCCAAAATCACCACAAAAATGCGGAAAATTCCTCTCAGAACCACACCAAAAACAGAACCAGAATCACCCCAAAACCACCCAAAAAATCAGAAAATTCATGGCAAAAATCCCCCTGAAATCCCAAAACTCCCCCAAAAAATCACAAAAAATTCCCAAAAAATCCCCAAGAATCAAATAAAAAATCACCCAAAATGGCCTCCAAATGTTCTAAAAAATTTACCAAAATTTTTTAAAAATCCAAAATAATTTCCAAAAATTCCCACAAAATCCCCAGAAAACCCCCAAAATCCAAAACAGTTTCCAAAAAAATGCCCCAAAATTCCTCAAGAATTTAAGGAAAAATAATTCAAAAAATTTCAAAAAAAATTTTTAAAAAAATTTTTAAAAAAATAAAAAATCAAAAAAATTCAGAAAAAATGCCCCCAAAAATTCTCGGAAATTCCAAACAATTCCAAAAAAAATCGCAAAAAATCCCCCAAAGTTTCACAACAACAACAAAAAAATCACTTTATTTTTTTTTTAACCATCAAAAAATGTACCAAAAATTCTCAAAAAATTAAAAAAAAAAACCAAAAATCCCAAATTCCCCAAAATTTCCCAAATTTCCTCGAAATTCCCCAAATCCCGTACCTGAGCCCAGGTGGTGCTCATCTCCCGGAAACTGTCGTTCATCATTTGCAGCAGCTGCAGGAACTCGGGGTCCTCGTAGGGGAATCGATCCCCGAACACGATGGAGCAGATGATGTTGGACACGGCGCAGCTCAGCAGGAACGTGGGGTCAAAGGGCTTCCCTGGAATTTGGGGAAATCCCACAAGTTTGGCATTTTTCCAGGATTTTCCTGGGTTTTGGGGAGGATTTTTTTGAAATTTTTCTGGAATTTTTTGGGATTTTTCTTGTATTTTTCAGGGATTTTTTAGGATTTTTCTGGAGTTTTGGGGGATTTTTTTCTCGATTTTTCCAGGATTTTTCAGAGATTTTTTAGGATTTTTGGGCATTTATCTGGGATTTTTTTAGAATTTTTCTGGGATTTTTCTGGGATTTTTCGGGATTTTCCTTGTATTTTTCAGGGATTTTTAAAGATTTTTCTGGAGTTTTGGGGGATTTTTTCTTGCATATTTCCAGGATTTTTCTGAGATTTTTTTAGGATTTTTCGGGCATTTATCTGGGATTTTTTTAGAATTTTTCTGGGATTTTTCTGGGATTTTTCGGGATTTTCCTTCTATTTTTCAGGGATTTTTAAAGATTTTTCTGGAGTTTTGGGGGATTTTTTCTCGATTTTTCCAGAATTTTTCTGAGATTTTTTTAGGATTTTTCGGGCATTTATCTGGGATTTTTTTAGAATTTTTCTGGGATTTTTCCAGGATTTTTGGGGATTTCTCCGGGATTTTTTAGAATCTATGTGGGATTTTTGGGATTTTTTTTTCCTTGCGTTTTTCTGTGATTTTTCCAAAATTTTCCCAGGATTTTTTCAGGATTTTTCCTGGATTTTTTGGAATTTTCCCTGGATTTTTCTGGGACTTTTTGGGATTTATCTGGGATTTTTCCAGGATTTTTCCAGGATATTTCTGGGGTTTGTTTTAGGATTTTTCTGGAATTTTGGGAGATTTTCCCAGGATTTTTCTGGGACTCTTCCCGGATTTTTCTGGGATTTTTCTGGAATTTTCTTTTTTAGGATTTTTCTGGAATTTTTCTGGGATTTTTCCCTACAAATCAATTTTTGGGGTCATTCCGGGCGGTTTTGGGGTGGGTTTGGGGTTTTGGGATGATTTTTTGGGATGGAGCAGATGATGTTGGACACGGCACAGCTCAGCAGGAACGTGGGGTCAAACGGCTTCCCTGGAATTTGGGGAAATTCCAGAAATTTGGGATTTTTCTGGGATTTTCTGGGATTTTCCAGGATTTTTCTGGGATTTTTTTGGGGGATATTTCTGGGATTTTGCGGGGGATTTTTCTGGGATTTTGGGGGGGATTTTTCTGGGATTTTTTTGGGATTTTCACGAGATTTTCACGGGATTTGTCCAAAATTTTTTTGAGGATTTTTCTGGGATTTTCCCCAGATTTTTTCTGGGATTTTGGAGGATTTTTTGGAGATTTTCTGGGAATTTTCTGGGATTTTTCCTGGATTTTTCTGGGACTTCTTTGGGATTTCTTGGGGTTTTTCCAGGATTTTTCTGGGATTTAACTGGGATTTTCCCAGGATTTTTCTGGGATTTTTCTGGGATTTTTTAGAACATTTCAGGGATTTTTGGGGATGTTTTTTCTTGCATTTTTCTGTGATTTTTTCAAAATTTTCCCAGGATTTTTAAACGATTTTTCTGAATTTTATGGGATTTTCCCAGGATTTTTCTGGGATTTTACTGGGATTTTCCCAGAATTTTCCCAGGATTTCCCCGGGATTTTTCCGGGATTTATCTGGGATTTTTTTGGTATTTTTATGGGATTTATCTGGGATTTTTCTGGGTTTTTCCTAATAAAACGATTTAGGGATAATTCCAGTGAGGTTTTGGGGTGGAGTTTGGGTTTTGGGATGATTTTTTGGGATATTTTTGGAATATTTTTATGATATTTTGGGATATTTTTGGGATATTTTAGGGGCACTTCAGGATTAATTTGGGGATGATTTTGGGGTGGCTTTGGGCTGGTTTGGGATTAATTTGGGGATGATTTTGGCATATTTTATGATTAATTTGGGATAATTTGGGGATAATCTTGGGGTGATTTTGGGATTTGAGGGATGATTTTTTTGGAAGTCCTTGCTCTTTTTGAAGTGGTTTCGGGGTGGTTTCAGAGATAATTTTGGGCTATTTTGGGGTGGTTTTGAGGCAGTTTTGGGGGGATTTTTGGGATCATTTTGGGGTATTTTGGGCTGATTTCAGTGCACCTTTTTGGGCTGATTTTGGGGTATTTTGGGCACACTTCAGTGTGGTTTCTCAAAATTAATTTTGGGATAATTTAGGGGAATTTCTGGTGTGGTTTTGGGGTTTTTGGGGCCGTTTTAGGCGGATTTCATTGTGGGTTTTTTGGGATAATTTTGGACCATTTTGGGTTATTTCGGTGATTCCAGCGTTTTATCCAGCTGATTTTTTTTGGGGGGGGGGTGATTTCCATGATTTTTTCATCCCAAAATTTGGTACCTTGTGTTTTCTGGAACTCCCGGAGCAGCTCCTGGGCCTCCTCCTGGATCCGGCTCTCGATGCTGCGGCGCCCCATCCCGAAATCCCGGAGCACCGTCAGGGAGAAGCGGCGGAGCTGCCGCCAGCGCTCCCCGTCGGCGAAAACTACACCTGGAGCGGGGAGAGATTGGGGAAAAATCCGTGGGAAATGGGGAAATCCGTGGGAAATGGGGAAATTGGGGATTAAATCCGTGGGAAATGGGGAAATTGGGGATTAAATCCGTGGGAAATGGGGATAAATCCTTTGGAAATGGGGGAAAAAAGGGGGGAAAAAATCCATGGGAAATGGAAAAAAATCCGTGGGAAAAATGCGTTGGGAAATGGGGGCAATGGTTTGGGAGATGGAGAAAAATCCATTGGGAATGGGGAAAAAAAACTGGGAAAAGATCCCTGGGGAATGGGGAATTTGGGGCTGCTGCAGATACATTTTTCAGGATGTTTTGGGGGGTGATCTGAGGCCGTCCCAGGTGTAGTTTTGGGGTGATTTGGGGCTGTTCCGGGTGTATTTTCAGGCTGGTTTTGGGCTGGCTTGGGGGTTTTTTTAATGATTTTTGGGGGATTATTGTGGGGTATTCAGGGGTATTCTGGGGTGGTTTTTCAGGACGATTTTTTGAGGTAATTTCCAGGTATTTTTGGGGTGTTTTGGGGGTTATTTGGAGCTGTCCCAGGTGTATTTTTGGGGTGTTTTTGGGGTGATTAGGGGCTGTCCCAGCCGTATTTTCTGGGTGTTTTCAGGGCGATTTGGGGCTGTCCCAGGGATATTTTTAGGATGTTTTTGGGGTGGTTTTGGGGTGATTTGGGGCTGTTACAGGTGTATTTCTGGGTGTTTTTTGGGGATGTCCCAGGTGTATTTTTGGGGTGTTTTTGGAGCAGTCCCAGGGGTATTTTCAGGATGGTTTTGGGTTGTTTTCTGTCTCAGCCGTGTTTCCAGGCTGTTTTGGGGGTGATTTGGGGCTGTCCCAGGGATATTTTTGGGGTGTTTTTGGAGCTGTCTCGGCCCTATTTCCAGGCTGTTTTGGGGGTGTTTTGGGGTTGTCCCAGGTGTATTTTTGGGGTGTTTTTGGGGCTGTTCCCAGTGGATTTTCTGGGTGTTGTTGGAGCTGTCCCAGCTCTATTTCCAAGTTGTTTTTGGTGCTGTTCCCAGTGGATTTTCAGGATGTTTTTGGGCTGTCCCAGCCATATTTCCGGGCTGTTTTCAGGGTGATTCGGGGCTGTTTCAGGTGCATTTCTGGGTGTCTTAGGGGCTGTCCCATCTCTATTTTCAGGGTGTTTTTGGGGTGATTTGGGGCTGTTCCAGGTTTTTTTTCTGGGTGCCTTTGGGGCTGTTCCATGTGTATTTTTGGGCTATTTTCAGGGTGATTCGGGGCTGTTCCCAGGGGTATTTCTGGGTGTTTTTGGGGCTATCCCATCTCTGTTTTCAGGGTGGTTTTGGGCTGATTTGGGGGTGATTCGGGGCTGTTCCCAGGGTATTTCTGGGTGTTTTTGGGGCTATCCCATCTCTGTTTTCAGGGTGGTTTTGGGCTGATTTGGGGGTGATGCAGGGCTGCTCCCAGGGGTATTTGTGGGTGTTTTTGGGGCTGTCCCATCTCTGTTTTCAGGGTGGTTTTGGGCTGATTTGGGGGTGATTCAGGGCTGCTCCCAGGGGTATTTGTGGGTGGTTTTGGGGCTCTCCCATCTCTGTTTTCAGGGTGGTTTTGGGCTGATTTGGGGGTGATTCAGGGCTGTTCCCAGGCATATTTCTGGGTGTTTTTTGGGGCTCTCCCATCTCTGTTTTCAGGGTAGTTTTGGGCTGATTTGGGGGTGATGCAGGGCTGCTCCCAGGGGTATTTCTGGGTGTTTTTGGGGCTGTCTCATCTCTATTTTCAGGGTGGTTTTGGGCTGATTTGGGGGTGATTCAGGGCTGCTCCCAGGGGTATTTGTGGGTGTTTTTGGGGCTGTCTCATCTCTATTTTCAGGGTAGTTTTGGGCTAATTTGGGGCTGTCCCAGCTCTATTTCCAGGATGGTTTGGGGCTGTCCCAGCCATATTTCTGGGCTGGTTTGGGAGTGATTCGGGGCGGTTCCCAGGGGCATTTCTGGGTGTTTTTGGGGCTGTATTTTCGGGCTAGCTGGGGCTCTCACCGTAGCCCCTGAAGGTGCTCTCCACGGTCGGCATCCTCCCACGCCCTGCGAACACCTCGGGGTTCCCGACCAGCGCCTCGCGCACGGCGCTGGAGCCGCGCAGCACCAGCACCGGCCGCGGGCCCAGCCACACCGTGAACACCGGCCCGTAGCGCTCGCTCAGCTGGGGAGAGAGGAAAACCACAAATATCCAAATGAAATTAATGGAAATCCTGTGAAAAGCAAAAAAAACCCCGTGAAAATCCATAAAAATCCCATGGAAATCCACGCCAAACCCAGCCCAGCCACACCGTGAACACCGGCCCGTAGCGCTCGCTCAGCTGGGGAGAGAGCAAAAC